>CM042256.1:5800137-5882637 GCA_023566225.1 Romanogobio albipinnatus | reverse complement strand
AGAAGATCTTATTGAGAATTAGCTGAGATTTAGATGTTTGACTTTTAACATTAGTTTTTCTCTGGCTGCTGTAACTGTGTTTGTTATAGCAAGAAAAGCAAGAGAACGTGATCTGGGATATGTCTACATGATGATAAAGATATATAATCATCATATAGGGGTCTATTTCACTGATGTCATCCAGAATTTGATCTTTACATACGCTTGTTATTCTACATTGTAAACTAAACATTTTGAACTCCAGCATCTATTAAACTCACTCAGACATCAATAATCAGCATATGAATCTCTACAGTGGTGACATTCTTAGGCCCTGTCCCAAATGGCACCCTAAACCCTCACGGTCTTCCTCTGAGTCCGCACTTTCACGACGTAACACCGCTTTGACTGCCGGGAAGAAGTCCGCTGCGTAACCCACACCAGTGCGGGCTCAGCAGAAGTGCGCATCAGGGCGCATATCAACCTCAAAGGGGGTGCTCACGAGCACCCTTCTGAGACCTAAAATGACAAATGGGACACCCTGCGGTCCCATGGACTTAACGGACACGCGCACGCAGCGGCCATTGTAAGTCCACAAGACCGACCGAAAGTGCACATGAAGTGTGCCATTTGGGACAGGGCCTTTATAGACGAGTTTTGTATGATGCACCTAGAATGCATTGCGGCATGAAGCATGTCACCGTTATTGAGATTCATACGCTGATTTATTAATGCGTGTGTGTATCTTTAAAACGTTTTGGTGCACAATCCCTCAGATTAGAACACAGCTTGACAATCACAAGACTATTACAATCAATAATGTGAAATTAAAAACTTGATATCTAAATAAAGAATAGATGTATAAAACAATACATGATGATCATATCTTTATCATCATCAAGTAGCCAACATCATCTGAACACAGTTTCTCTTGCAGTTCTAGCCATAACAAACACAGTTACAGCAGCCAGAGAAAAACTAAAGTTAAAAAGTCAAACTGCACAACTAAAGCAACACTGATCACCATAACGGTGACTCCAAACTCCAAACATTAAAATCTAAACCTCTGTTGATTCTCAATAAGAACTTCTGTAGACAACTGACAGAAATAAAGTCAATCTGGATAGTAGTAAGTGAAGCTGGTAATAATTTCACCTTTTTTTTTTTCTTTGTTTGTTTATTCCAACCAAACGTTGGAGCTTGACGTCAAACAAACGTTGGATTTAGACGTCAAACCGACTTTCATTTTCAACCAAAATCTACACCCTGTGCTTGCTGAGTAAGGGTTTCAACTTACTCAAATATCTAATGATACAAATCTAAATATATATATTTATATATTTAGGATATATATATACGCCTTGGAAGGCGTGGACTTTGACGTCTGAGTCCTACGAAGGATGTAGCCTCCTAATTGGGACACGGCTATTACGAGCTGCCACAGGACAGACAGACAGAGACAGGTGTTGACTCACCACAGGCTCCGCCTCAATCTCTGCATCTATAACCCTGAGAGAAAACACGCAGCTGTCAGCCAAATGCACAGGAGCATTTACAGGTCAAAGGGTTCTTTAAAAAAACATTTGACTGTAAGAAAATGGCTTCATTGAAAAGTCATTAACAGACTTTATATAATGCTTAACAGATAAGTACTGCATGTACATGCATATGATTATATATGAAAACAAATGAATTTATGTAAAGCATGTATAATTTTATAGGCCTATATAATTTTTATGACAACATCATGATGATATCTGTTACATATGCTATTATAATGACTGATTTGACATTGATAATCAGATAGAAACTCACTCTGAGGTGCTCTTGTTCTCCGAGAAGACTCTGAGCAGAAACTCGCTCTCCTTATTGGGATCAAAGGTGGACGGAATGATGACATACTCGCCGGGTTTCAGGCAGAAACGCTCCGTCACCTCACGTATGTTGACATAAGACTTTGAGCGAGCTATGGAAGCATTATAAAGGAAGAAATCCTTTTGCAGCTGTTGTTGGCTACCCTTCATCTAAAATGGAGATAAGCGACAATTGGAGTGAATAGTAGGGTGCCTTCTGCTAAAAATTAATGTATTATGGAATATGGAAAATGTAGGGTCCCTATTTTGTTTTAATCTAGTTCATTATTATTTCTAGCCTAGCTTACTTCAGATTTAAGATCAAATCTACATTCTTTTTTGTATTTTCCATAATCTTGGAATCACAATTTTCAAAATTCCCTGATATTTACAGGTTTTCCATGATCATTATTATACCATCAGTGTGGTCTCTTTATGATGTAGTCATACCTCCTTAGGAACCTGTGAAAGACAATGGGTAAAATGGTTATTAAACTGTAAACCGTGTAATCTTTCATTAAAAATATTCACAAAATTCTAACCTTTCGTTGAATTAAAACAATCGGAAAAGTGGGGAAACTCAAATTATGAAATGGATGTTTTTCTCCAATGCATGTTGGCCACAATTATTGGCACTCTATTATGCGTAATTATGCGAAATTATTATGCGTAAAATATCTCTGAAGTATATTCCCATTCATATTTATGTTTTTTTTAGCACACCTTAGACTTCACAAAATAGAAAGTGTGTGTAAGAAAAGAGCTAAAGCATTGAAAATCCCCATTTCCACCATCAGGGCAATAATTAAGAAGTTCAATCAACTAAAGATGTCAGGAATCTGCCTGGAAGAGGACGTGTGTCTATATCGTCCTAATGCACGAGAGGAGGAGAGTTTGAGTGGACAAAGACTCTCCAAGATCACAGCTGGAGAAGTGCAGAGATTAGTTGAGTCTTGGGTCAGAAAGACTAAAAATGTGTCAAACAGCTCCAACATCACCACATGTTGTTTGGGAGGGTTTCTCCTCGCTCATCCAGAAACAAACTCCAGCATATTCAGTGTCAGACACGCCTGGAGCTTCAGACGGGACCTGGTTCTGTGGTCAGATCAAACTAAAAAAAGAGCTTTTTGGCACAAACACACCAGATGGCTTTGGTGCAAACGGCCCTCGGTTAAATACACCGCTGGATCTTTAATGCTGTGGGTCTGTTTTTTTTGCTGGAGGTCCTGGACATCTTGTTCAGATTCATGGTATCATGGATTCTAGCAAATACCAACAGATCAAAAATCAAAACCTGACGCTTCTGCTAGAAATCTGATAATGGGCCGTGGTTGGATCTTCCATCAGGACAAACATCAAAATCAACACAAAAATGTGTGACTGAGCACAAAATTAAGCTTCTGCCATGGCCGTCCCAGTTCCTGACCTGAACCCTATAGAGAATGAGTGATGACCTGAAGAGCTGGAATCTGAAGGATCTGGAGAGATTCTGGATGAAGGAATGGGCTCTGATCTCCAAACTCATCAGGCGTTACAGAAGAAGACTGGTATCTAGAGCTGGTATCTTGGGGAAAGGACGTTGCAATAATTGTGGCCACGAGAACCAGAGAAAAACATTTATTTCAGAATGTGATTTTCAATTGTTTTACTTCAATGAAAGGTTAGATTTTTTTGAATGAAAGATCAAAAGGATAAACAATGCAGATTTATTTTCACAGCCACCTTTGCTCATATTTACCAAGAGTGACAATATTAGTGAGGGCACTGTATGTACTGTTCCATGCTTAAATTTTCTTATTAATACTGAAAGAGTGCTTGTTTGAGCGCACCTCATATATGGCGAACCCAATGTTGTGTAGGCCGGCACCTGCGCAGCGCTCCTTTCTTCTGCCCTTCTGCATTAGTGCCACCACCACCGTGCAGGTCTTCTCTTTAACGTCCGCGTCCACAAGAACCAGGCGGAACTGAGGGTTTGTCCAGTATGTGTCTGTAACAAAATGGACAGAAATATGTTTAATTAGTGGTGTGGGCATGTTGTGACATTAAAAAAATGCAATTAACAGTCTTTATACACCCATCCGGCATAACATTATGATATTGTGTTATTCCTAATATTGTGTTGGTCCCCCTTTTGCTGCCAAAACAGCCCTGACCCGTCGAGGCATGGACTCCACTAGACTCCTGAAGGTGTGCTGTGGTATCTGGCACCAAGATGTTAGCAGCAGATCCTTTAGGTCCTGTAAGTTGCGAGGTGGGGCCTCCATGGATCTGACTTGTTTGTTCAGCTCATCCCACAGATGCTCAATTGGATTGAGATCTTGGGAATTTGGAGGCCAAGTCAACGCCTCAAACTCGTTGTTGTGCTCCTTAAACCATTTCTGAACCACTTTTGCTTTGTGGCGGCGCATTATCTGCTGAAAGAGCCACAGCCACCAGGGAATACCGTTTCCATGAGAGGGTGTACATGGTCTCAACAATGCTTAGGTAGGTGGTACGTGTCAGAGTAACATCCACATGGATGGCAGGACCCAAGGTTTCCCAGCAGAACATTGCCCAAAGCATGACTGCCTCCGCCGGCTTTCCTTCTTCCCATAGTGCACCTGGTGCCATGTGTTCCCCAGGTAAGGGACGCACACACACCCAGCCATCCACGTGATGTAAAAGGAAACGTGAACCTGATGCTCACGTGCCACTGTTGGTGCTTTCTGCGGTGGACAGGGGTCAGCATGGGTACCCTGACTGGTCTGCGGCTGTGCCGCTCCATATGCAACAAACTGAGATGCTCTGTGTATTCTGACACTTTTCTATCGGAACCAGCATTAACTTCTTGAGCAATTCGAGCTTTTTGTCTGTTTGATCAGACCACACGGGCCAGCCTTCACTCCCCACGTGCATCAATGAGCCTTGGCCGCCCATGACCCAGTCGCCGGTTCACCACTGTTCCTTCCTTGGAGCACTTTTGATAGAGACTGACCACTGCAGACCGGGAACACCCCACAAGAGCTGCAGTTTTGGAGATGCTCTGACCCAGTCGTCTAGCCATCTAAATTTAGCCCTTGTCAAACTCGCTCAAATCCTTATGCTTGCCCATTTTTCCTGCTTCTAACACATCAACTTTGAGGACAAAATGTTCACTTGCTGCCTAATATATCCCACCCACTAACAGGTGCCGTGATGAAGAGATGATCAGTGTTATTCACTTCATCATAATGTTATGCCTGATTGGTGTATATAAACCATATTAGACTTCAAGATTGCAAATGAGTCTACACTGATTATATAGATACCAGGAAAGTTTCTGCAGCCACCGGCAGAGCAGCCCTTCACCCATCGGCCCTCGTGTATGTACACACTCCACTTGAGCATACGGTCATCCTCAAGAGTGTCTGGGGTCAGATTACAGATCTCCAGTTTGGTGAAGTTCTTCTGAAACTCCTCAAAACCCATCCTTGCATGACGAGAAATGAGCAAAATTATAAAAGACACCGGCTTCCATTTATGAGTATCAAATGAAGCGTAATACTGTTTGAAGCATAATCGACTGTTTGAGACGTTCTGAAAGCCTGATGGTCTCTTGAAGCTGTGAAGGTACTAACCAGAACTCCCCTAGCTCTGTAGGCCGGAGTCTCTCCTTGTCTTGCTCAGATCTGGCTATTGCAGCCCAGTCATTGTACTTACAGGCGGGAGGGGGGGCAACTCCCCAGGGGTCTCGTACACGAACCAGACGGATCATTAGGTCTTTGCCATCCTGATGTTTACCCTGTGGATGAGGTTTTAGCTATTGTATTGATGTTGGACTGTGTATTTATGCAATGTCCTTTATAAGGATGTGACAGATACAAATGCTCAAGTGCATGACAAACCCACATGCTCAACTCCAGTGACTGAATACGCATGGCCTCTCACGAGTCCAGATGGAGTTTTAGTCCTTTGAGCAGTTGGGACTAAAATCTGTGCAGGAGAATAAAAAGAAAATGGCATATTACATTTCTGTCAAAAATACAAAAAATTACGAGGACCGAAACGTTTCAATAAATTGGAGCAGTTATATAAGTGTGTTTTGCAAATCACAATTTTTTTGGTTTATGTCACAGTGATGGAGCAGTTTTTATTTAAAAAATGTATTATACTTTGACAAGCAGGGCGGGACAGAGAGCCATAGGAACAGAGCTCCGTTCCCACAGCTCTCGGCCCCACCGTGCTTGTCACATAATACTCTCACTATTAATATCAAACTAGCAATCATTTTAACATACAAGTGTACATCTGTCATTTTTGTATTTGTGAACATACCATAGTAGAGTTTCGTTCCTGAATGAATCATTGTATTTGAATTAATTGGTTGAGTGAATGATTCAGTGACAGTGGCTGCATCTGAAATCGCATGCTTGGTGAAAAACGATGTCTGAATTCACATAAAACAGACACTTTACTATCCCATAAGGCCACAAGAGAGTAATGCCACTTGAAGGCAAACGGCAACCTAGGCCAAAAAAAGCACAACTCTGAATTAAATTCAAAAAAGACTAATGTGATTGGTTATCAAGGCACACGTGATCCAAGTTAGCCAGAGTCATGGACCCTCGTATCTCCCAATAATAAGACCATCTCTAGTATTTGAATGGCAATGAAGCAACACAACTGCTGCGGGTAGGTCACATGACTAAGACAACATGACTGATGTAGAACGTCTGGATATGACCTGGATGCCAGCCGAACATAGCCCCGCCCACAACATTTGAGATTGGGAAGTTCGGTCTGGACTTGGTCCGTAGTGGAGCAACTATGCTCGAACCAGAGCTGTTCGGACCAATGAAATTATCAGGGCGGGCTTTATACGATGATGGACAGATGATCAACAGTAACGTAATCATCCACGTCACCAAAGAGCGCTTGGGTTTGGTGTTGCTTTGCCCTGAAGAAGACCATTTGTTGGTTGAAACATGTTGGCTCTTGTATTTTTTTTAAAATGACTTAAGCCATACCAAATAAAGGCTTTTTAATTCATTCCTTCTCCACTTTTGCCTGGGACCTGCCTTTTTTTGTGTCATTGGATTTTTCCCTACCCCAAGAGCACCTATTACGGACTATTTAACTCTACCTGAGCGCCAGGTTGAACCTTCTGTAGTTCAGCGCTTGGGTTGAATTCGTTCACTAAACTGAGAACTTGTTCGTATTTGCATTCACCTTTACTATTTCTCTCAAAAATGATGATCGTGTTGGTAAGTACACTCGTCTTCTTTTTCTTCTTCTTCCAGTGTGCGGGCAGTTGAGTTCTGTTGACAACTATGCGTCGCTCAACATACATCACTTACTCCGTTGCTCTGATTGGTTGTAGGTCTATCCAATTGAGGGCAGAGGCATTTTCTTTCCTGGTTTGGTTAAAACACGCCACATAATCACAGCCCAATGGAGCTGGAGCAGACTCATATTCTGATTAGAACTGAGTATGATGACGTCAGGCTAACGTTCATATAAAATAGAACATAATTTTTAACAGTCGCAGAGAAAATACTTATACAAAAAAGTATGCAATTTCGAACACAGCCAGTCTTCCTTCCTAAATGAATCATTCAAAATAAATATTTTGAAAGATAGACGGGGACGGGATCGGGAAGAGTCTGCGAGCCGGGACTCAAACTTGGGTCGCCCGAATTGCAAAGATGTTATGTCATCGTGCTGCCCACAAGGCTATCGGCGCCGACTAAATGAATCATTCTAACTGAATGAATAATTTGAGGATTCAATGACAGTGACACTTATTGGATGTGACCTACAGATAGAGTCACTGAAAAATGTCCACCTCTAATGCACAGACCGACAGTCTGTCTGAAATGCAAGTGGTGCTCACCTACAGAGCCAAATGACATCCAGCTCCACCTCACTAGATCTAATGGGTGGAGCTTGACCTAATTAGGTTTAGGGGATAGTGTTATGGGTAGGGTTAGAGTTATGGGTCGGGTTAGCGTGTGGCTGAACCTTCCAGCTCCACCCATTCTGTCCAGAGAGGGGAGCTGAAAATCAAGCTCTACCTATTGGCTCTGCACTGAGCAGCCGCATCTGAAATGCTCAAACACATGCTGAATTCAGAACCGCATACAAGCATACTAGTCCTACTACTACTATTTCTGCCATAGAAAGATATGGTAAGAGTAGTATACTAGTTTGCAGTTCTGAATTCAGCATCAGTGGAGTGTGTAATAATAAGCATCAGTGGAGTGTGTCTTTTGACTCCATAGTCAAAAGACAGCACACACAAAGAAGTGTCGGCTATATTTATCAGCTGTTTTCTAACCCTATACGTTTGTAAAAGAAGGAAGCCTACATCTATGGCACAGCCCATGAGGGACCCTCTCTTCAAAGCCTTCCTCATGATGCTGAACAACTCCTTCGGGGCCTCTGTAATCTCATATAGCTCAGTCACTCCTCCAGTGAAGTCCTCCATGGCCTCCAGTGAGTTTCCGCCCTTTAAAGCCTCATAAGAGCCATGTAACCTAGCAAACAGAAGTCAAACCAACACTTTTAGCACAGTCTGATTTTTGACACACTTTAGTGTGAAATTACAGTATATTCCAGGTTAATGCCTGCATGATTTTCATAGTAAGTCCGGAATGTAGGACTGCATTTGAATGTACCCAGCATGCAGTGCGGCATGAATAGATTATGCTGTGGAGTTATCTGTGCTGATGAATTTATTTTGCTTCACTTTTAGGAGTTTGTGTTGTTTGTTTATTTTGTTTGTTTTATTGTTATAATTTGTTGAGTGTCACCATTGTTGTGTTTTGTATGAGGAGTATTGATGTCTGAGCATCATTAGGTGATGGAAGATACATAATTTTGTATGAATTATGTGATGTCAGCAATGTTCTGCTGTTGATTAACAGTAACTCGTAAGAAAATGACCCAGCATGCATTGATTTCACTGTAAATTTCTGACTACAGTCATTTATTGTACAATAATACTCTTCTTCTTTGTTTTTTTTACAGTGTACTAGAGTTTAAGAAGAGCTTAAATACCATGACAAAGTATTATGGTATTATTGGTTTTTAAAAAATGTATCAATAAATTAAGATTTTAACTTACTTTGCATATGCCTTCTCCAGAAGAGCACTCCAAAATTCATTCTTCTGTCCAGACCTGGTGAACACCAGCTGGTTTTTGTATGTGGGAAGTCGATCATCCACAATCACATCCACCCACTCACCATAGCGCCAGAACTAGAAGAATAAGCAAAGGTAGATGAGCTTGTGCCTCATTCAACGGAGAGAAACGCATATATATCAGAAACTATATCTGAAATACAGCACAGTTCAGTTTTGATGCCCATACCTGGAAATGAAAAATGCCAGCATAGTTTTCAGTGAAGCTCTGGTCATGGGGAACCACCCTCTTCAGGATTATATCATTCAGGGTCAGGCACGCTATAGCAGCCAGCAGCCAGCAGTCTCCTGCAGGTGTTAATGGATCACCAGGTTTTACTAAAACCTACTACAATATTTTATAAACAAATATGTGAAATTTCATTTTGCGTGTGTAATATACACTCACCTAAAGGATTATTAGGAACACCATAATAATAATGTGTTTGACCCCCTTTCGCCTTCAGAACTGCCTTAATTCTACGTGGCATTGATTCAACAAGGTGCTGAAAGCATTCTTTAGAAATGTTGGCCCATATTGATAGGATAGCATCTTGCAGTTGATGGAGATTTGTGGGATGCACATCCAGGGCACAAAGCTCCCGTTCCACCACATCCCAAAGATGCTCTATTGGGTTGAGATCTGGTGACTGTGGGAGCCATTTTAGTACAGTGAACTCATTGTCATGTTCAAGAAACCAATTTGAAATGATTCGAGCTTTGTGACGTGCATTATCCTGCTGGAAGTAGCCATCAGAGGATGGGTAAATGGTGGTCATAAAGGGATGGACATGGTCAGAAACAATGCTCAGTTAGGCCGTGGCATTTAAACGATGCCCGTGGCATTTAAGTGTGCCAAGAAAACATCCTCCACACCATTACTGCAAGTGCATGCCTGCACAGTGGTAACAAGGCATGATGGATCCATGTTCTCATTCTGTTTACGCCAAATTCTGACTCTACCATCTGAATGTCTCAACAGAAATCCAGACTCATCAGACCAGGCAACATTTTTCCAGTCTTCAACTGTCCAATTTTGGTGAGCTCGTGCAAATTGTAGCCTCTTTTTCCTATTTGTAGTGGAGATGAGTGGGACCCGGTGGGGTCTTCTGCTGTTGTAGCCCATCCGCCTCAAGGTTGTGCGTGTTGTGGCTTCACAAATGCTTTGCTGCATACCTCGGTTGTAACGAGTGGTTATTTCAGTCAAAGTTGCTCTTCTATCAGCTTGAATCAGTCGGCCCATTCTCCTCTGACCTCTAGCATCAACAAGGCATTTTCGCCCACAGGACTGCCGCATACTGAATGTTTATCCCTTTTCACACCATTCTTTGTAAACCCTAGAAATGGTTGTGCGTGAAAATCCCAGTAACTGAGCAGATTGCGAAATACTCAAACCAGCCCACCTGGCACCAACAACCATGCCACGCTCAAAATTGCTTAAATCACCTTTCTTTCCCATTCTGACATTCAGTTTGGAGTTCAGGAGATTGTCTTGACCAGGACCACACCCCTAAATGCATTGAAGCAACTGCCATGTGATTGGTTGATTAGATAATTGCATTAATGAGAAATTGAACAGGTGTTCCTAATAATCCTTTAGGTGAGTGTATATATTAAAATATCAGGGATGCACCAATATAAAAATTTTGGCCGACACAGATAATTCTTTATATTTGAATGCCGATAACGGATATATTGGCCAATAAATTGAAATCATAATTCTTGAGAGCCTGATTACAAAAACAAAAGTCTCACCATTAAAAGCCATGACCCAAGCACACAATAATAATGTCCTCATAATAGTTTTGTGTAGCCTATATGACAGACTTCTGCTGCACTAAACAATATTTTCCTTTCTGAAGGGATTTCAATCATATTTCAAGCAATTCAAACCCATCATGTGAACAGTGTCTCAGCTGAAGGAAATAATACATTATTTATCGGCTTTAATATATCGGCCAAATTTTCTTAAGGGCTGATAATAATTAAATATAAAATAAAAATATAATTCAATAATATTAAAAATATATATTGGCCGACACCAATATGGTGGTTGTGAATCCCTAATATAAATATATATATATAATTATTAATTAAAATAATGTCATAAACTGCATGCACAATAATTATAATACAATTTGTGAAAAAATGCTATATAGGTTTAGAATGCAGTTCATATCAAACCTCTGGACATTACAAGGTATTAGGATATTTTGCCACATTGTTTCATTTACTGTTTAATTCCGGTTAGATATTTTAAAATATACTAAATATTTGTAATGCTTGGAATACAATGCATAAGTCGTATAAACCCCTTTTTGTCATTTTCATTTGCTTTTTGTGTTCCGCAGAAAGAAAGAAAGAAAGAAAGAAAGAAAGAAAGAAAGAAAGAAAGAAAGAAAGAAAGAAAGAAAGAAAGAAAGAAAGAAAGAAAGAAAGAAAGAAAGAAAGATGTAGTAGTATTATAATGCAGTATTGCTTATGGAAAATTCAAAGGATTTAAGTTTTTTTTTTTTAAACTGCACTGCAAACCCTTGTGCAAACTGCGTGTATGAAACTGTACACCGTACAGGTGCAGAAATGAACGCCTTTGCTCTATGCGCCTCATGCATTCACGGGATGCCTCTGTGGAACACAGCACCGCAACACGGTTACTGCAGCGGACACTTCATTTCTTCAAGCCTTTCGGTCTCACGCAACTGATCTATTTTTCAACAGTGTTTGGATACGCTGAGAGGTGAGGAAATGGACGGCATCCCCATATGCAGGGCTATCTTTGGTGACACCGCCACGCTTCAAACAGGAAATGTTCAATGTTGGAACTCAATAAAATCAAGATCACAAAACCTGTCCCCTTTCAAAAGTTTCTGGCTCTGTCCCAATTCATGTTCACAGGGGTGCCACATGTACGTGTCCAAGTGTGTCCCATTTGTTATTTTAGGTCTCAGAGGGCCCTCGCGAGTCCACACTTTTGTGAGATAATGCTGCTTTGACTGTCCGGCCGAGGTCTGCTGCAGAGCAAAAGTGCACATCGAGGGCACATATCAGCCACAAAGGAAACCATCAATGACAAATGGGACACCCTATGAAGGGGTTCCTCAAATCCGGTCCTAGAAGGCCACAGTCTTGCAGAGTTTAGTTCCCTAGTACCCTAATCAAACACACCTGAACAAGCGAATCAAGGGCTGAGTCCAAAATCGCCCCCTAAACCCTCAATCATTATTCCCTACTTTTGTCCACTAATACAGTTCACTTGAAGGCGTGAATGAAAACGAGTGAATTCGGACAGCCGTTGAGCGTACATCGGCTGTACACTCGTTATTGTGGTGCATTGTGGGATAGAATGAGTGCACTCGATATTGTCCACTATGGTTTCGGACACCACTACAAATGGATGTCCCCTCAAATTAAGTGTGCCATTTGGGACAGGGCCTCCCTCTTCAACACAGACCACTTCAGCTGTGTACATCCATCACGGTGTGTCACTTTTTAACAACAGTAAGCCAGATATGGGTTGCCTGTGTATCTCAGATGTAATTAAGTACATTTGACCCTCAGTGACTTTTGACCCTGATCACCAGGGCAAGAGAAAAGCTTGAGGTAACACAATTTTTTGGGGGTTATTGTCCAATATTAAATTATTTGAACTATCTGTATAGTAGATATTGGATATTTAATTGTTCTTGCTAATTTCCCATATTTTACATTTACCTTTGCCGTCATCTAACACTCTAAAAAACACTGGGTTAAAAACAACCCAAGGGCTGGGTGAACAGGACAGAACACATGTTGGGTTAATTTTACCCAGCAAATTGGGTTGATTTAACACAGCATAGTTCTTGTTTTTTTACAAATGTCTACGGAATGGATTAACTTAAATCCTCTAAAAAAAGATTTTAAATAGGCTACTCGACACAACCACTAGATCATATTTTACAGTATAGCATATTTTATATAGTTTTTAATACATTTTGACAACATTTAAGCCTGCTTAACAAATATTATAAGTAAAAATTTAAAATTCAGAAGTAATTCAAGTGTAATTGAGCAGTCTCTGTTGTCCTGTTTTCACCGTAACGGCGCTGGATCTCGTGCCGGAGCTTGTGTCGTGTTCAGCGGGGGAACTTCAAAATTCAGACCGCCGCCCTGCGTTTGTCTCGTAGCCGAAATATGCTGTGACTGGCGAAACTAATTTAGGGGTGAATTAAACGATATACAGCACAATAACTAATTTATAGATAAAATAAGTCTACACAAACCTGTCCTATATTTTACCGAAGACTCTCTCCTGAAGAGGTCGCTAAAAGCCCGCGATAAATAACTGGGTTGTTATATTTGACCATAAGTGAGTGTTTGACCCATGATCTGGGTTACAGATCCCCAAAATGACACAAAAGTCTCAACCCATAATTTGGGTAGAAAAAAAAGAACCCAAGATTTGTAAGAATCACTTAGGCCTACATATATCATTTAATAACACTGCTAAATGTAATCTTTAGCAAATTTTTAAATGTATAGGCCTAACAATTTGTCCTAAGGTAGGCTACATAATGGTGTGGTACATTCCTAAATTCACGTAGCATTTAAAATCTTTTTTATTTTTTTCCCCATTTGGCTACTAGATTAAATATTTAACATTGCCAGTTTATCAGTTATCAACATGACAAATAATTATCTGCTTATCCTTCTGAATTGTATTATTGGTGAATCCATATACATTATGTATTTGTATGTATTTAGATTACACTTTCGTACCCAGGTCTCCTTGGCAGATATCTGTCCTGTTGGCTCCCCCAAGAATGAACTGTGGATTGCCACAAATTTCCTGTTTATGGAAGAGAGACAGAGATTTACAGTCATTATGATCATTTTTATATCATAGCTGTATCGTTAGACTTCTGCTGGCTTTACATGAAGATCTCATTCTCAGCTGTCCTGGGTCATAAAGTTTGCTGACAAGAACTTCACTAATATTTTTTATGAGCTGCATCTCGAAGGACGTCAAGGCAGGATAGTATGGAGACACATTCTCCTACTCATTATTTTTAAAGTGTCAGTAAACACATCTGAAACATGCGTGATTGTTCTTTTGAAGCACAGTCCAAAAATGGTTTTAACAACCTAGCAAAGGCCTTACAAGAGCGCGTCCAGTAACCTGATTCTCTGAAGCAGTATCATCAAGCGAAGTAATGTGTCACACATCAATCAAACCAAACAGTCACGTTTTTATAAGTTACATGAGATGGACTGCCAGAAACACTGCATATATCCAGTGACTCTAGCAGATGCTCCTCTCAATTATCTGTCTACACTTTAAAAACATTATTATGTTACATCAACTTTTGTAAGATAAACACATATCAAACCTACAAGTCTATCAGATAGAGCTCTGCTTATAATGAAGCATTGGACAATCAGCTGAGAACACATTACAGGAACACTGACACATTCTCATGGCAGGCCTGCAAGAAATATCTTATTCAGATGGGAATTGGAAACACATGTAACCTCCATGTTGATTAGATAAGTGAAAGCAAAGGAGGAATGAATCAATAGTCAGTCAATATAGGAGTAAATATTAGGGTATTGTAGGCAGGGCAGGAGGAAATTAATGGAGAAGGTAATTTAAGCAAATAAAGTGACATTTTTTTCTTCTTTTTTTTTTACTTATTTAAGCAGCTCACAAATAAAAGGCAAAAATAAAATAACATTTATAAAATTGTATTTAAAAATACAAATTAAATAGAAAAATATTTAAGTTAAATTGCATTCAAAAAAGGAAAAAATAAATTATTTAATAAAATAATATGTAAAAATACCAATTCAATTATGTGTTAACAATAAAAAAAAAAGGACATGTAGAGTAAATATTTTCATTTTATGAAGGCAGGTCAGGAGGAAATTAATGGAGAAGGGAATTTAAGGAAATACAGTGACAATACATTTTTCAAACTTATTAAGAAGCTCACAAATAAAATACATTTGATAAAATATTTAAGTTAAATTGCATTCAAAAAAGGCAAAAATAAATATTTAAAATTACAAATTAAATTAAAATTACATTAAATTAAGTTTTAATAAGCAAAAAAAAAAGATAATGTGTTCATTTTATGAAGATAGGCAGGTCAGGAAGAAATTAATGGAGAAATAAATATAAAATAAACTTTATAAAATAATTTTAAAAAATAATAATAATAAAATAAAAAATAATACAAATTAAAATAAATTATTGAAGTTAAATTGCATTCAAAAGCAATTTTTTTTAATAATATTTAAAATACAAATTCAATTAAATAATAAGCAAAAAAGAAAATGCAGAGAACATATGTTCATTTTATGCAGGTTTGAAATAAAGTGACTACATTTTTACATTTAACTTTAAATTTTTAACTTATTTAAGCAGCTCACAAACAAAAGGCAAAAATAAAATAAATTTGATAAGAGTATAAAAAAAACAAATTAAATAAAAAAATATTTCACTTAAAATGCATTCAAAAAGGCAAAAATAGAATAATATAAAAAATTACAAATTAAATCAAAATATTTAATTTTGAAATTATATTATCCAAACAAGATCTCGTGGTGCAATGCAGCTGATCTCATGCACACTGCCACCCTACGGTCAGTCACTCACCGACGGGCGCTTCCATTCAAGCTTTAGTGGGAACTTTTCATTGTAAAAGAGAGAGGAGTCCTGGGCCGGGAACAGGGGGTCTTCAAACAGCACTTTTTTGCGGACATATTTGTCTTTGAGCTCCTGAAAATCCTTGAGCCGCCTGGCATCTTTAACAGCATCATTACGGCTCAGAATGGCTGAACAAATGTTTCCAGGGGCAGTAAACCTGCCGTCCACAGTCTGTGGAGCAGCTTCAGTCAGCTGGACAGATGTTTCTGAAAACTTATGTTCTTCTGCCATATTGTTCTTTGAAGAAAGACGCAAAAGGAGCGATGAATGGGTATCAGTATCTGAGGTGGCTCAGTTTTCTCAGCTTAGTCCTTACTTCACTCCTCAGTTCCTTTATATTCTGGAGGAGGCACTGGCCATGTACACAAGTAAACGTTACGGCAAATGTTCCACACCGGTTCCACACACACTCACATATGCTTGCATGCACACAAACACCCACCCATCTTCCTCCTCTTAGAAGCTAGCTCTATTTTTAGGCCTCCTACAGGGACGTGAGGGTTTCTCTCTTTCTGCATGTCTAATGGGGGCATGATTCCCAGCTGGTGACCTCAGACATTTCCAATGCGGATAATGGGAAGACCAGAGGTCCGGTCAAAGATTTGAAAAGTAAAACCCTGGAACATTACACTGTTAAAAAAAATCCTGTAGAAATTACAGTAACTTACTGGCAGCAGTTTGCCAGTAACTTACTGTAAATTAAACCTACAGTAAAAATACTGTATTACTACAATAGTCTACCATTTAACATTCTACTGCATAGTATATATTTACTGTAAAAAAACCCAATAATTTTATTAGTTTACTGTAATTCATTGCCCACTTTTTCTATTTATTGTAAAATTGTTACTGTTGTAACCCTGTAAGGTCCCCATAAATAACAATAAAAAGAAGCAAACAATTCTTTAACTTTTTTTATTTTGTTTTTAATCGTTCAATTGTAAACTTATAAACATGAAATTTTCATGAACATCAAGAACACATTCAGTCATAAAAACTCAATCTATTTACAAAAGTCCTTTCCTCTAGTAGACCAAAGGGCTTTACAGTAAAAAAAAAAGCCTTTCTGTGATTGGTCAGGTTTCATGCTCATTTTTTATACTGTATTTCGATTTACAGTAGATTAAAAATACTGCATTTTAATGGTGCCAGGGGGATATTTCCCACAATGCAACTTTAAAATACAGTAACATACTGTATAACTGTCCAACAGTAAAATAATCAAATCAAATCAAATCAAATCACTTTATTTGTCACTCTACATATGCACAAGTGCAACAGTAGGTGAAATTCTTAGGTGCAGTTCTGAGCAACATAGTAGTCATGACATGACATGTACAACATTTAAGCAGCATCAGATTACACATCTGATGCGCACACAATTACTCACAGCACAGTAAACTCTACAATAAACAATAAATAATTTGCACAATGTGAGTATAGTTCTCACAGCTTTAAACAATATACACATACTTACAATATACATATACTTTAAACAATATACACTAAACATACACTAAACAATATACATTACGCTATAATAATAATAATAATATACAATGTATAGTATAAAATATTATTCACAGATTGAAAAATTGAAATCCAAAGTGCAATAGGTGCTATATGATAAATAAATGTGTATATAATGTGTGTGTATCTACAGTGGGTTGTGCGGAGTGATATTCTGTCCAGTGTGTGTTATGATCCTGATGGATCAAGAGTTAAGTAGTCTGATTGCTTGTGGGAAGAAGCTGTTCTGGAGTCGGCTGGTGCGTGTTCTGATGCTGCGGTACCGTCTGCCTGATGGCAGCAGTGAGAGCAGCCCATGGTTCGGGTGGCTAGAGTCTCTGATGATCCTCTGAGCTCTCTTCACACACCGCCTGGCGTAAATGTCCTGGAGGGAGGGAAGCTCACCTCCGATGATGCAGCTGGCCGTGCGCACTACCCTTTGCAGGGCCTTGCGGCTGCGGGCGCAAGGCCCTGCAGCCGCATTTAAATACAGTTAAATACTGTGAAATTTACAGAAATTTCTAACAGTGTACAGTCCAGAAAGTTACACTAAAATGTGTTTAGAGGTATTCTCTGGACATTCGTATCATAATTCCATGTGAGGTAAGTGTAAATGAGGCAAATTTATCATATATAATATCATATGTAAATGCATCACCTATAATAATATCTATATATATATAATATCTATATAATTATATACAAAGGAGGATGATAGGTCACTGAGGTTTAAATTATGAGCAGTTGCAAGCATGCAAGCAGTGCTCACTGCAGAGCCAAATGTCATGCTTCTCCACCTCTGTGGATCGAATGGGTGGTGGGGTATGCATTGACGTCACTTTCCCGCCGGAACACGCCCCCTCAGCCAGACTGAGTGGCAAAAGAGCTGCTGCATGACTGGGTTTAATCAAATTAAAACAAATTATTTTCAGTTTAAATTAAAGGTTGGACTCGATAAAAGTGTTCCTTACAACTTCCCACAGATCCAGTGATCCATGGATATTGTCATGCAGCCAGGAATGTTTTCTCATCTTTATGTGAGCCTGATTTCGACAACGGGGAAATACATTAAAAATGTTTTGAACGCTTTATATAAAAACAATATAGGTAGGTCTAAATCGGGTGATCACATATATATCGTCCAGCCCTAAAACTTGTACGGTTTTTTGTCAGTGTTTATTTAAAAACATAACCAGTCGTTTTACTTGCGTTTTTTCGCAGTTTCCCCTATTATAGGCACAATATGTACGATTTTTGGATTAAAATAACCACTAAACAATGTCATATTCTGTTGACTTGTGTACTTACATTATCCCAAATGTTTCCAAGAATGTTTAAATCCACAGAAATAAGCAGTTTTAAGCAGGACACGGGCCGTTCAATGACATCATACCCGCATTCCTCTTAGAAACACCAAAGCCGCTTTAAAGGTCCCGTTCTTCGTGATCCCATTGTTCAAACTTTAGTTAGTGTGTAATGTTGCTGTTAGAGCATAAATAATACCTGTAAAATTATAAAGCTCAAAGTTCAATGCCAAGCGAGATATTTTATTTAACAGAAGTTCCCTTTCAAAGCCTACAGCGAACGGCCGGCTTGGACTACATCCTGGTACTTCCTTCATAAATGACGTCAGTAGAACAGTAGAACAGACTAACCTCCGCCCACAAGAATACGCGAAAAAAGGGGGCGTGGTCTTGTTGCTGTCCCACGTGGAGAAGAGGACGTGTCGCGTGGAGAAAAGGAAGTGTTGCGTTTGAGTGTGTTTGTCGCCATGTCGTCGAGACGCTGTTATTTTCATCCCGGAGTCAAATCACCTTTGTTTGGCTTTCCCAGGGACGCTGTAGAGATCATTGAGCGCATACATCTCCCGTTAAGAGGCGTGACCTTTCCACGTGCGCTAAGCTGCTGTCGAATCACAACACGGGAACCGCTGGCACAATCAGAACTCGTTACGTATTTCTGAAGGAGGGACTTCATAGAACAAGGAACTCATCAGCCGTTTTTAGGACAGTGAAAACAGCGGTACACAGATGAGTAAATTGTGTTAAAAATACTGTTTTTTTTTACACGCGAAACATGAACACATGTTATATTGCACACTGTAAACACAATCAAAGATTCAAAAGAACACGAAGAACGGGACCTTTAATATAGTGTGTGTTTTATTAGACAGGAGAGCAACTGTTTGGATCATTGATGGACAGAAACTGATCATTGTTCTCCAGCTCAACACAGTTAGTCTTATTGTTTAAATCTGGTGTTGTTGATTTACCGCACAGAGTGCCATGTTTTACCGCCTAATGTCGATCTCTCACTGCAGTGTGAACAAGTGTCTCATAGCAGCGGCGAGTGAACGCACGGAGTAGCATTTTAACATCACTCTCACACTCAGATGTGTGTGATATGATAAAGCAGTGTTGCGTTCCCACACACACACGAGCAGAAGAAGAGGAAGCGCTCTGCATAATAAAAGCTCTGTGAAATCAAGACGTCATCAAACTACGCCTTTGTTTTTAATAAGCGACCTCTAGCGGCAAAAATAGCATATTATGGCTTTAAAGGTGCAATGTATAGGGGAGAGTGGGGCTGGTTGGATCAAGGGTTGGTTGGCACGCAGTTAAATTCCAGTACACTAAAGGGCGCTGCCTCAAAAATCTAACATTAAAATGACTGCCCTCTTGACGTGAACACACCCATTTATTGCAATCATCCAACTGTCACTAACTATTGAGGTGAGGACAACTTTTCTATTTTACAGTGTCAAAACAAAAAATAAGTCCCCTTCACTAAATATATTTTAGAACTATAATAGATAGAGATATATAAAATGTAAGGATTTCAGTTGATAGAGATAGGAATTATCTATATTTTGATATGAAATGTAACAGTCTCTGATGAGCTATGCCAGGGGTTTTCAAACTTTATGAAGCCAAGGACCCCCAAATATGATGAATCTTTTATGAGAGACCCCCATCCTAATTTCCATCTATTTTTATGAAAAAACATTTAAACTGTTAGATAAATTATGTGACATTATAAATACAAAATATTGTTTCCAGACTTCATAAATTGGCTATACTTAATGTTGTATGTATAAACCTGAAGAAGAACATTTTTCACTTAAAAATTATTTTTTATAAGCAACTTTCACAATAAATGTATGTAAGCAGCTTACGTACTGCGTTAAGATTACTGCCTTACAACCCCAGTGAGCAAGATAAATGGGACTCTATTCTGGAAAGTATACCTTATATATAGCCTATACGGCAAGAAACTGAATATTCGGTAGACTTTATCCATACTTGCTTTGTCTTTTTATTCTCTGAAATTTTCTGGGGACCCCTAAGGACCTTCTGGAGGACCCCAGTTTGAAAACCCCTGAGCTATGCTATGTGGCTAGCATCCTGTCAGTAAAGAGGTGTGTCCTAATGGGGGAGGGGTTGGTTGACACACTGATGCGGGGGTTGGTTGACACATGTGCCAACCAACCCCAGTATAGCCATTTGGTTATAACCCTAATCCTAACCCTAACCCTAACTCTCTTAACCCTCTTAACCCTAACCTACACGCACACACACACACCTAACCCTAACATACACGCACACACCTACACGCACACACGTAACCAACACCCTAATCCTAACCCTAACCCTAACTCTCCTAACCCTAATCCTAACCCTAATCCTAACCCTAACCCTAACTCTCCTAACCCTCTTAACCCTAACCTACACGCACACACACATAAACTGTTGTTTAGTTCAAATAAATACAATCTGGGGAGAAAATGGGCAGAAATTCTGTTGAATGTTTTTCTTTTTTTAATTAAATTCTCACATTATTTACATTTGTCGCCTCATTCTTTGTAACTATAGCATCTGTGCCAACCAGCCCCATTGCATACCCCCATACTGGGGCTGGTTGGCACAAGTGCACAACATGACTTTAATGATGAATAAAAAAAAATAGGAATCATTTGAGAACATTAAATGTATCTGTTGATTAGCTGAGATCTTAACCTTTCAGTCTTTACTGGTTAGACTATTTTCACATATAGCATGACTGAGAAATATGACGGAGAGTGAAAAGTGTGCCAACCAACCCCGCTCTCCCCTAAATTTTAGCGGTATCTGGTGGTGAGGTTGTGAATTGCAACTGGCCACTGCTCACCCCTCCCGTTCAAAGCACATAGAGAAGCTACGGTGGCCGACACAGGACAAACAAGTCGTAGTCAGAGAGAGCAGAGAGTGACTATCGCTCTGTAGAGAAGTTTGTCTGTTTAGGGCTACTGTAGAAACATGGCGGCACAAAATGGCGGCTTCACTGTAAGGGGACCTGCAGGTGTGTATACATAGAAATGGCTCATTCTAAGGTAATAAAATCATAACGGTACATTATATAAGGTCTTTATACTCCACTGAAAACATAGTTATGTATATTATATTGCATTTCTGTCAATAGATCCTCATAAATACTACACACTGCACCTTTAAATCCAGTCATGCAGCAGTTCTTCTGCCACTCAGCCCGGCTGAGGGGCGTGTTCCGTCGACAAAGTGACGTCAATGCATACATCCAGAGAGGAGGAGCTGGACTTCAGGCTCCGCCTATGGCTCTGGACTCATCCAATAGATGGCGCTGTGTGAACTTGGTCCTGATTTACACTCACTTAATAAACGACAGAGCGGCTGATGCGGTAATAATCAACGGCGTACAACAAAAGTCGGTGCTGTCGGCATTTACGTCTAGTTTTTTTATTCAGCGATATCGCTGTTTAATCAACCGGAGTCCGTTCGTGTCCGAATATTTAAGTGTTTTGGGCAGAAACGAGTCGTTCTGTGAAGACTTGTGTGAGCAAACGCGAATATCCTGGAGTGTAGCATCCGCGGCTATCTGACAAAACCTGACCGACAGTAGCATTTGTGTTTTTTGTTTGAGCTTGTTTTGCAGGCCTGACAGTTTTGATCTTTTGATTAGTTTATTTAACATTGACCGTATCGCCTAAGGAAGTCTATTTTTCAGATATAATATACGCGAAGGCTCCGGAGGCCGCGGAGCTGCGCTGCTAGCTTCTCTCTCTCACTCTGCTAAGGCTAAATTAAACCGGCATTTCATATCTTGATATTTCTGTGGAAGTCTAACTCTACAACCGAGAGCTGAACCTCTACACGGACCCACATCGTTTAAGATTTCATCGTTTTTTTTGTTTTATTGTCTGAGGATTTTCCTCCTCCGTGTCCTGAGCTACAGACGTTTAGCTGCTTCCGGCGAGCTGGCGACGCCTCTCATCCCAGGATAATCTAAAGTAAGATCATCAACATTACAGTTTATATGTTGGGGGGTCAGTATGTTACATTTGTTTCTTATCAATGAGGTGGGACAGTCTGTTTTGAATGCTTGAACATACACTGTGGCCTGGGTTGAATTGAGGACAGGACTGTGAGTGTGAGGAGAGAGTAATGTAAAC
This sequence comes from Romanogobio albipinnatus, assembly GCA_023566225.1. Taxonomy (NCBI): domain Eukaryota; kingdom Metazoa; phylum Chordata; class Actinopteri; order Cypriniformes; family Gobionidae; genus Romanogobio; species Romanogobio albipinnatus. Next base: position 5,860,007 of record CM042256.1, on the reverse strand, counting down.
ATCACTAAGGCGTGTGTCTGTTACTCTTGTGTGTCTGTTACTCTTGTGTGTCTGTTACTCTTGTGTGTCTGTTACTCTTGTGTGTCTGTTACTCTTGTGTGTCTGGTACTCTTGTGTGTCTGGTACTCTTGTGTGTCTGGTACCTTGTGTGTCTGGTACTCTTGTGTGTCTGGTACTCTTGTGTGTCTGGTACTCTTGTGTGTCTGGTACTCTTGTGTGTCTGGTACTCTTGTGTGTCTGGTACTCTTGTGTGTCTGGTACTCTTGTGTGTCTGGTACTCTTGTGTGTCTGGTACTCTTGTGTGTCTGGTACTCTTGTGTGTCTGGTACTCTTGTGTGCTCTTGTGTACTCTTGAGTGTCTGTTACTCTTGTGTGCTCTTGTGTACTCTTGAGTGTCTGTTACTCTTGTGTACTCTTGTGTGTCTGTTACTCTTGTCCAGGGTTTGAGGTAAAATTTGCCTCACTGTGCTCATAGTGTTCAGCTGAAACTGACACGGTGACACCAAGTTGTCACTTAAAAGCTGGTAATTTAAGATCCTGCTCCTCTTAGTTTGTGTGTGTGTTTGAGAGTTAAAGTGTTTTAGATTTTAAGATTCAAAATTCAGATTTTTATATATTCAGAGAGAGAGAGAAAGTACATCGGACACCATAGAACAACCTGAAAAGTCAATTCCTACATTCATGAAAAATCAACAAAATATTAAAAATCAAGGATATTTAGTGTATAAATATTATAACCGATAGTTGTACTTTATATTTGCAGTATATCCAAATTAATTTCAACTTCAAAAGGTCATGGGGAAATCACAATTAATTGGTCAAAAGCATGAATTTTGATTGAATTCTATTGCAAGCGATTTAATTAATATTTGTTTAAGAACACTTTACAATAAGGTTTCATTTGTTAACATGAACTAACAATTTACAATACTTCTACAGCATTTATTAACATTAGTTCATCTCAACATTTATGAATACATTAAGATCAGAAGTTGTATTTGTTAATATTAGTGAATGCACTTTGAACTAACATGAAGATCAATAGTTTTATTAACATTACAAATGCTGAAAAAACATATTGTTGATTATTAGGCTAGTTAATGCATCAACTAATGTTAACAAATGAGACCTTATTGTAACGTGTTACCTACGGATGCACGATATATCGTCCCGATTATTTGAGTTATTATAAAAAATGTATTATTTCCTTCAGCTGAGACACTTCAGATGCACACTGTTCACCATGATGGGTTTGAATTGCTTGAAATATGGTTGAAATAGCTTCAAAAAAGAAAAATGTCATATTGGCTACATAAAATCATAATGAGAACTAGGCCTGGGTGATATGGCTGAATTATATCGGTCGATATCAATAATTATTGATATTTTTATGACTTATTTAAAATATGGACCAGGAGAAAAATATATTACATTTAAATATTTTTATTTTAAACTTAACCTTCCTCTGATTATAATCCCCTCAGTTATAAAGGCAGAAATGTCAACACAACCGCGGAAAACACTCAAATAATTAAAATGAACACTTAACAATTATCTCTTAACATTAAGGTGCAGTGCCTCCGTTATTTCTTTGTACCATTTAAATGCTTTGGAAGCACTTTGGAAGCACTGAGGCGAGCGCGTCCAGTATAAACACGTCCTCAAACGGACGAGGTGTGCGCAGTCAGTGGAGGCTCGCGCTGCAGAGCCAGACGAAAGTATAAACAAGGCTTAAGGTGGTAAAACAAGTTTGGTCTGACTATGGTTAAAATCCCAAAAACTGCCATACTGGCGAGCTGACTTGTTTTCCTGTTTTATCAACCATTTCCTTGCTCGCTGGCGCAACCAAAACGGATACGGTTACATGATTGGATGTTAGGTCGGCTACACACTGCAAGCATGGCGTGAGCGTCTCAGATGTGTGGCGTGTCTGTTTTTATTTCGGCTCCCATGTTAACAGGTTAGAGCTTGTACACTGCCTGCGTGACACACTTGTGCGTCTCAGGAGCTGCACGGAAAACGAGTGCATGTTTTAAAAACGTCCATACGCGCTTATCCATATAATGGCAGTGAATAGCGACCAGGCTAAAACTTTACAAAAATTATACACGCAATGATACAGGGAGATGCGTGCCAGATCTGTACCAATTTCGATACCACAATTTTTAATTTTTTTTATTTATTTAAGTATTTAATTTTTTTTTTAATGCAATTCAATAAGTTTATCATTTATGAGGATAATCATTATAAGTAAATAATACATAAACATTTAAAGGCTGTATGCTAAGTTCACCTCGCCGCTGCGTTCTGGATCAGTTGCAAGGGTTTGATAGTGCATGCCGGAAGGCCCGTTAGAAGAGAATTACAGTAGTCCAGTCTGGAGAGAACAAGAGCTTGGACCAGGAGTTGTGTGGCCTGCTCTGATAGGAAGGGTCTAATCTTCCTAATGTTGTATAACGCAAATCTGCAGGAGCGGCTTGTTGCAGTAATGGGGTCAGTGAATTTTAGCTGATCATCAATCACAACTCCAAGGTTTCTGGCTGTCCTGTACGGACTAATGGTTGAAGATCCTAACTGAATGGAGAGATTGTGATGAAGTGCTGGGTTGGCTGAGACCACAAGTAGTTCTGTCTTTGCAAGGTTGAGTTGCAGGTGATGCTCCTTCATCCAGGCAGAAATGTCTGTTAGGCAGGCAGCAATACGAACTCCAACCTTGGGATCATCTGGTTGAAATGAGAAGTAGAGTTGAGTGTCGTCGGCATAGCAGTGATGGGAAAAGCCATGTTTCTGAATGACAGATTCCAGTAATGACATGTAGATGGAGAAGAGAAGTGGTCCAAGCACTGAGCCCTGGGGTACTCCAGTGGCTAGATGTTGTGACTTAGACACTTCACCTCTCCATGACACCCTGAAGGACCTACCTGAGAGGTAAGACTTGAGCCACTGGATAGCAGTTCCTGAAATGCCCATCTTCATGAGAGTTGACAGGAGGATCTGGTGGTTAACTGTGTCAAAAGCAGCAGACAAATCCAGTAAGATAAGTACTGTGGATTTGGAAGCCGCTCTTGCCTGTCTCAGTGCTTCAGTAACCGAGAGCAGGGCAGTCTCAGTTGAGTGGCCGCTTTTGAAGCCGGATTGGTTGATGTCCAGGAGGTTGTTCTGTTCAAGAAACGTAGAGAGCTGGTTAAACACAACTCGCTCAGGTGTCTTTGCAATGAAAGGCAGAAGGGATACCGGTCTGTAGTTTTCTAAGAGTGCTGGGCTCATAGAGGGTTTCTTAAGCAGTGGGGTTACCCGAGCCTGCTTAAATGCTGTGGGGAAGGTCCCGGTGTGAAGAGAGGTGTTGACAATGTGAGTGAGTGCAGGAGTAACAGAAGAAGAAATGGCCTGAAGGAGGTGAGTGGGGATAGGGTCAAGCGGACAGGTAGTGGGGTGGTTGGAAAGGATGAGTTTGGAGACTTCAGCTTCAGAGAGCAGAGAGAAGGAGGAGAGCGTATGTGTGATGGTTGTTGAGAAGTCGTCAGCTGTAAGAGTTGATGAAGGAGGGGGGGAGGAGGACAAAGGAGCGAAGAGAACGTTCTGAAAAGTGCACGAGAGTCAGAGCAGTTGTTGATTTTGTTGTGGTAGTATGTAGTTTTAGCAGTGGAGACATTAGCAGAGAAGGAAGCGAGGAGAGACTGATACAGGGTCAGGTCAGTAGTGTTTTTAGTTTTGCGCCACTTCCTCTCTGCCGCCCGGAGCCCAGAGCGATGTTCGCGGAGAACATCAGACAGCCAGGGGGCAGAGGGGGTGGTGCGGGCTGGCCTGGATGAAACGGGACAGAAGTTGTCTAAGCAAGATGTTAGAGTGGAGCAAAGAGTGTCAGTAGCTCTGTTATACCCCTTTTCCACCAAAGCAGTGCTAGAGCTAGATCGGAGCTAGAGCTAGTCCCAGTTCATAGTTGGTTCAACTGAGGAGCCTGCTAAGAACCGTTTGCGTTTCCACAGGCTAGAGAGCCACAACAGAGCCAGGTCTTACGTCACTGTATACGTCTCATCTTTCTCAGCAACGCTAGCGGGAAACACACACACACCAGGCTTGTTTGAGATGCATCGGCGCTGCGCAGACCGATCCACGTATAATATTTAAAAAAACGTATGAGTGAATCAAAAGCATAAGGAGTCGTGTGCTCTCGCTGGACTCGTTATCATACGGCGATCGCCGATCGGTCTCTGCACAGCACCGCTGCGAACAAGCCTTCCATCAACACTGCAAATGTTGCGTTACTATTGATTCACATGGCTTTACGATCCTACATCGGCATCAAAACACAACGAAAACACAGCGAATCCAACGCATTCATGCAGTTCGCCGTAATTAGCATAGACGGAGATTACAAACGAGCAGCAGCTGTTAGCTCCATTAGCTGCTATTTCAACAATGGCGGATCTCAAGTTTGTGTTCGTCTTGTTGACCCCGCCCCCAGTGCCTGACGTAATCGGTTCTTACTTCTAGCCCTGTTTTAGCCCAGCAATGTTTTGGTGCTACTTAAGAACCACTTTTCCTGGCTCGGAGCTGGAGCTTTGGGTGTGGAAACACAAAGAACCGATTTGGAACTAGGCTCTGGCTCCAATCTAGCTCTGGCTCTGCTTTGGTGGAAAAGGGGTATTAGTGTCCAGTGCTGAGAACTGAGCAGGTTCACGGCAACCCGTCAAAATAAAAGTTTGGTTTAACGTGAGAAATTTTTCAGAATATATTAAGCTACTGTTGTAGCCTACAGTAGATTTTACTTTGTCTCTATGTAATAGTAATTCATCTTAACTAATAATAATCAAAATTATGCCTAGATGGTTGCTTATTTTTCACTTGATCTTTTTTATAAACAATGTTTACTTTTAAACAGCATACATACAGCCTTTAAATGTTTATGTATTATTTACTTCTAATGATTATCATCATAAATAATAAACTTATTGAATTGCATTTAATTTTTTTAAATACTTAAATAAATAAAAAAATTGGTACCGAAATTGGTACAGATTGGTACGCATCTCCCTGTATCATTGCCTGATACTTTTGTATTATTTTTGTAAAGTTTTAGCCTGGTCGCTATTCACTGCCATTATATGGATAAGCGCGTATGGACGTTTTTAAAACTTCCTGGTTTTTTTTTTGTTTAAAGTCTCTGCAGCTAGTGTACTTGAATTTCATTTATCTGCAACAATATGTTATAATTACAGTTTTGCACAATAAATGTTCTCAAACTACATACAACGTTTCTTTCTTTAAAAAAAAAAAAATACATTTAGCAGTTTGGCTTTCCTTAGGGTCTAACCCGTTCTGAAATGGTTCTATTATAATTTTTATATGGCAATATATATTGTTATCGCAAGAGGCTGCAATGTATATCGCAATATGGATTTTTGGCCATATCGCCCATCCCTAGTTCCGGTTGGGAAACACTGCAAAGACTACAAAGACAGTGAACGAGTGTGTGTGTGTGTGTGTGTGGTGTGTGTGTGTGTGTGTGTGCGCGCCCGCACCCGCGTGCGTCGGACGGCTTAAATCCAAACCAAGTCCAAACAATGGATGTTTTTACCAGCTCCTCCGGTTCGCTTGACCAATACTATGATGCATTGCTGCCAGTTGCAGCTCGTTGCTCTAAATTTCGCGGGTAGATTCTGTCATCAACGTGCATTATCGCGATACTTAAAATCTCTATCGTAGGCCAATTTTGTATCGTTTATATCGCCCATTACTATTTATGTCATTTTGACACGGATACATATGAATAAATGACATTTTGATGTTTTTTTACTTTAGTTTTTGACCTAAATGCAGGTATAGTTGTAATTCTTAAAAAGATTATCGATTTTCAAATATTGCACCTGTCAATACAGAACGAAATATTCTGTAGCCTATTTTGCCATCAATACTGCCGACGTTGTCTTTGCTGTATCAGTAGGCTATATATTTATGTTTAACATGAAGTATAGCCCTCCCTGTACGTCACCTAGCAGCAGCAGCACCGCATCAGACACGTTTCTGGTGTGCAAAGTAGGGGTGGTTAATCTGTCTGATTTTTCGATTCGATTACGATTATTGAAGTCCCGATTCGATTACAGTCGATTTTCGATTATTAACGATTCTCGATTAGCGATTATTGATTTTCCATTTCACAACAGTAAACGAAAATACACTACAAAGTGATTGCAGTATAAAAAAAAAGTCAGCTACTGAATTACTTAACTCTTTTATTGAGTAACAACAACTCAAAGCACTTGTCGTGTAGTGTCGTGTAGTTACACAGAAATGAATACATCACATTGTGTTGTGACTCATCAAGTTGAACTAAACAATAACAAATAAATGAAAGGCTTATTTCCTTTAGGAAGTAGATCAGAACCAACATACTGTAGAAATTGGACAATTTTCTTCTAGAAAGACAACGTGTTCAGGTGGAGGAAGACTGCAGGTTGCAGTCGAAACATGTCAAGGTAAAGAAGAAGTTTTTTCTCCAAACACCTTGTCTTTCTAGAAGAAAATTGTCCAATTTAATCATTAAGAAGACAAAATGAACATTTTTGAACAACTTACTGTAGCTTCAGCTTATATACTGTACTGTAGAACACAGTGACAAAATGTCAAGAGTGATGGATGCGGTGCGCGCGTGAGGGGGGCGGGAACGCGACGCGTGGAACGATCGAGCTCCTCTCGTTCGTTTCCTGACGTGAGAAAGACAAAAGGGGGAAAAACGACAGAAGAAAAACGGGTTCGTGTCGGAGGAGTGTCGAGGCCCGTTCGGTTCCGTGAGCGGGAGCCGCGGGTCGGAGCGGCGGTGTTTCCAGCATCAGTCCGGCTGTGTGTGTGTGTGTGTGAGATCCGCTCATCGCGTCCTCAGGATCGCCTTAATTCCCGCGAATGTGCGCGTCGATGTGTGTCGCGCTCGCTCATCTGAAGCGCTCATAAATCTGCGGATTGAAGGCGTTTATTCAGTGTTTGTGCGCGAATCTGAGCCGTGCTAACGCGCTAATGTGCCTGAGCTCCAGAGGAGGCGAGGCAGGAGGATTTCTAGAGTGTTCCCTCAGAATCATATCAGCATTAACGACAGATTTACATTCATCTAATGAACACACACACACACACACACACACACACACACACACACACACGGTGGTAGAGTCAGGTTTAGATAAATAAAAAAATCGATTTTTGAAAATGTAATGATCGATTCATGCTCGTCCATAACATACTCGCGATTAATCGATAATCGATTTTTTTCACCACCCCTAGTGCAAAGACACAGAAAACTCCACGCAACAGAAACGCCACGCTCACACCACACTTGCAGTGTGTAGCCGGCCTTAGCGTGTCACTCCCTAGTGCTGTCAAAATTATTGATATTTCGATATGTATTGATACTGAAATATCTGAAACGATACGATATTCCTTTTCTACAGTATCGATACCAGCTGCCCTCTCCTCTCCGACCGACCGACAGTGAGTTGACACGCACCCACCCCCTCTCGTTCAGTCCGGTTAACCCTTTGAACATTGCGGACGGGTGTTCTGCTGGATTTTTACTTATGACTGCGTGTTAGTGTTGGCGTGACGGGTCTGAATTTCGTGCAGGATTGCACATAACGTTAATTCTATCCCGCAGATTTTGCGCTTGCATCTGAAGCGCACAAACACATACCGTAATAAAGCCGCCCCTGACATACAAGGGCAAAAATGAGGTCCTTTTTCCAGCTTATTAATGGTCAAATACACTCAAAAAATGTCTCAATGTCCATCTTGGAGAGTATCAACTTAAACACAGTTGTAAACAGTTCAGGAAGAATGTGTAACAGGAGTGTTTGGGATCCATGCGTGCGTCGGGTCTTAAAGGGACAGTTATTTATTATTCAAACTACAAAAACACAAACGATCACTTACTGCTCTTGACTGATTAACTTGTGTAACTCTAATGGATTCATCTGTATTTAATTTTTTTATAATGAAGATTATCCAATGTTATTTTAAATTTGATTACTTTGGTTTTTTTTTTTTATTCAGTTTCTTACCTGAATACTGTTAGACCTACCTGAAAAAATAAAGCAGTCTATTTCATTTGTATCTTTATTCTATTGTATTTATTTGTGCTATTGTTAGTAATTTGTTTATTAGTTCTTATTTTATTACTGTTTACTCGTCTTTTTAAATTCAATTAGAAATCAAGCTTCCTTGTGCTGTAGCTATTACAACACAATTAGTTAGCAAATATTTGTGAGATAATTGTAATGGTAATTGATCAACGTTTATATATGAGAAAAACCTTAAAAGCTTTATCATATAAAGTGATCTCTTCAGAAGAAATTTAATCGCCTCGACTTTCAATAGACAGACAAAAAAATAAATTATATTAAAAATATCTATTTGACAGTATATGCATTTTTTCCCCGTGGTATCGAATATCGATACTTTTTTAGGTATCGCAACGAAGTTAGAAATTCCAATATCGTGACAACACTACTCCCTACATTCCTAGTGTTAACTTAATCATATTTGTCTTTAATGCATATCTAATACTGTTGATGATTTGAGTTTATATTCTTTGTGATGAATCACTCCTGGTTTTACAGCTCTCTGCCTCCTGCCCTCGAGGTGTGAGTCAGCCAGGCTTCTTTTCCTGTGGCGGTTCAGGACAGGGCTGTCAGTTATCAGCCAATGATGTCAGAAGAAGGAAAGCAGAGCGCCACACCTGCCCCTGCGTCCACTATGGACACGAAGTCTGAGTCCACGGCCGCGCCGCCTACCGCCCAGGGGGTTTCGTCTGTGTCTCCCCCAGTGTCCACAGTAACACAGCCTGCACCGCCTGCGACTGAGGACGAGGAAGAGGAGAGCGAGGATGAATCTGAGATTCTGGAGGAAAGCCCCTGTGGACGCTGGCAGAAACGGAGAGAGGAGGTATAGTCAGATACTCTTTATTCTATATCTGCTAAAGGATTACTTTTTTAAATTTTCTTTTAACATAATTTTTTTATTTGAGAGGGTTTTATATCATTTCTTAACAGAATCTTAGAAACCTGATGGGTTTTTGTTTTTAAACTCCACAGGTTAACCAGCGAAACGTCCCAGGTATCGACAATGCTTACCTTGCAATGGACACCGAAGAGGGTGTGGAGGTCGTGTGGAATGAGGTCATGTTTTCTGAGAGGAAGAACTTCAAACTTCAAGAGGTAAAACTTGTGTAGTTGTGAATGCTACTGATTTCTGTCTGAAATAGTGGCAGTTAAGACATTTCAGGATCACATTCACTGTTAACTATGACTTTTGCCTCTATAAACTCCTAATTTAGTGAGAATTGAACCCTACAATAAATTGTTAGACATTTCTAATGTTACAAAAGATTTCTATTTTTAAACAATGCTGAACTCTCTATTCATAAAAAGAAACCTTAAAGGTGCAGTGTGTACATTTTAGTGGCATCTAGTGGTGAGGTTGTGAATTGGAACCGCTCATCCCTCCCTTTCGAAGCACACAGAGAAACTATGGTGGCCGACACAGGACAAAGATGTCGTCGTCTGAGACGGCAGAGAGTGACTATCGCTCTGTAGAGCAGTTTGTCCGTTTAGGGCTACTGTAGAAACATGGCGGCACAAAATGGCGACTTCCCTGTAAGGGGACCCACGGTGTGTGTAGATAGAAACGGCTCATTCTAAGGTAATAAATACGTAATGGTTCATTATTTAAGGTCTTTATACTCCACTGAAAACATAGTAATGTATATTATATTGCATTTCTGTCAATAGATCCTCATAAATACTACACACGGCACCTTTAAAAACATAAAATACACAAACATAATACGCAGCACATCTGTTTTTTTAAACAGATAACAATCAGAAATGTTTCTTGTGCAGCAAATCATCATATTAGAATGACTTCTGGAGGATCATGTGACACTGAAGACTGGAGTAATGATGCTGAAAATTCACAAAAAAATTAATGTTTTTACTCTATTTTTGAGTTGAGACTTCTTTTAAAAACATGAAAAAAAAAAAAATTCAATTCATATCTTTGCCGATATGAATGAAGTGATGGTTTGCTGTTAGTCACACAAAACACTTCAAACATTCAGCTGAAAAGCGACATACTTTTATTTTATGCGAGTGTGCCAGTATGAAAGTTCACTGTTGATTATTATCTCTGTACTTAGCCACAGATTCAACAGTCCTGTGTTCCTTACTAACACGTTAAGCTGTGAATTAGCAATACCAATGATTATTTAACCATTATGAGTGTTAAGACAGCTTGATTGCTCCACAGAATGAGTGTGCTTGCCTTCATTTCTGGGTGTAAGCTCCTTACACAAAGTGGTCTGACCTGTTTGTTGCCAAGCTTTTATTGAAACTCGCTCAGAGCTTTCATAAAAAGTATTCAAGAAAAGCGTTCTGTGTGGTTATGTAACTCTTATCTCTTGAATGTTGAAATATTAAAAAGGTCATTCTGCTCTTTTTAATATAGCATAATTCACTCTTTCATTGCCTTTTGAGCGCTTTTAATCAAACTCGTTCATTAATGCTTGGCATAGAGTCGTGGACAGCCATCTGTTTGGCCCACACTGCGCTCCGCTCTGCTTGGCAGACACTCATCATGGAATTCAATAAGTAATTTTAGAGGTTGCGTTTTGACAGGCTTTGCCATCTACATTGCTGATTGCATTTCCCATAAGCACATGTGACTAGTGCAGTGAGTCCAGCCATAAAAAGCCATGAAACTTTTACATGATCTTTTACATGATTTGTTATTGTATAACAAATTTAATAAAGTAAGAGTATTTTTTTTTGTTACTCTAGAATTCATGATGTTGTATTGCGTACATGAAGGTTTTCCTGGTAAATTAATCTACTTTTCTTTTCTTGTATTTCTCAGGAAAAAGTGAAAGCAGTGTTTGATAACCTCATCCAGCTGGAGCATCTGAATATAGTGAAGTTTCACAAGTACTGGGCTGATGTGAAGGAGAACAGAGCCAGGGTAAGAAATTTAACAACAGCAAAAAAACTTGGATTTTATTTTTTTTCCAATCATAATATTTTTTTTTTGGTTACCCCCTTCAGGTTATTTTCATCACAGAGTACATGTCTTCTGGGAGCCTGAAGCAGTTTCTAAAGAAGACAAAGAAGAATCATAAGACCATGAATGAAAAGGTATGATTGCTGCTATTTTTATATTCAGACAATTTGACAAAAGAGCTGTTGAGACATAATGCACTGCAGACTAGAATGTATCTTTTGTTTTAAATTTCTTGCTTAAATTTTAGTCATTGTTGACTTTGCCCACAGGTATGACCCATAACAAATTTGTCTAAAACTCTGAATTATATTTTTTTAGAAGAGAGAGCACTAGTACAAATACTTGCTTTTTGGTACAATAATAATAAATATAGCTGCAAGCAGCCATTAAGGGGCCAAGCACAAAGAAGGCACAAGAAGTCATGACTGCATGGCTGGAGGCATCAGACCAACTGCAACAATGAGCAATTAAAAGTAAATTACAATTATTTTAGGCAAAATCCTTGAAAAATCAAATGCAATCACTAGTAATGTGATTTAATGGTTTATCACTTTTGACCAATAGGTGGCGCTGTTACAAAACTGATTTGGTGTGGTCAGAGTGAGGTGACAATTTTGCTGTCGTTATGCCAAAGCATTGCAGAGATACAGCCTCAGTCATTTTGGCATAATGCCATTAACTTTGTTGCTGTGGTATACAAAAACAGTTTCGACACAATCCATAACTTTCTGTCAGCAGTCTGAAGATTATCTGACTTGAATGTGGTGAATATTGAACAAACAAAGAGTTAAGAAAAGTAGGTTTTTAAAGAAAGTCAAAATGGCAGACAGAAAGTTTGTCCGACTATGGCAAAATTGGTATCTATGTTCTCGGCATGACCCAAGGAATCTATTTAGACCAATTACAATGGGCTAATTTTATCAAAAGTTATTAGCATTTTTGGAAATTTCATTATAATGTTTGATCACAAGGTGGACGAAACTTTGAGTACTGTCAGGGAGTGGTGCCGACACATACCGAGTTCTGTAACGATACGCCAATACGTTCGTAAAATATAGCATTTTACAACTAAATTCAAAATGGCAGACGCTCAAAATGGCCGATATGGGAAAATTGGGTATCGTTCAGCTTGGCATGCTACACAGGTCATGGTTGTCATAACACACACACCGATCCTCTCGAATTCCATAACTTTTTATCGTCATGTCAGAAGATGATCTGGTTTCATTTTCGTGAAAGTCGAAGCAACGGCTTAGGAGGAGTTTTTAGCACAATTCAAAATTTCATGGGGTGCAATCGAATCGTCTTGAGTCCAGGAATCAGAGAATTTTTACGGTTAAAAAGTTATTGTCAGAAACGTACAACTTTGGAAAATTGATGGCACTAGAGGGATTGCGTTGGAGACTCCAAATTGCTATGGTGACAGTTCAGACTGTCCTCTATCCGTGTGCCAAATTTCATAACTTTCCCGGAAGAATAATAATAATAGAAATGTCAACGGATACACTAGCTGCCTACACACCATCGGTGCTTGGCCCCTAATAATAATATTAAATACCAGGACAGTAGTTGATCACCATGGTCATCATAAAAACTAAATGCATTCACTTTATTTTAACATGGAGTGGGTTATCATACCAGTTAACCCAATTGGTATGGGTTATCATACCAATCTGTTTATTCTCTGCCAGTAATGCCATTAACTCTTTCTGGGACTCTTTTAGGCATGGAAACGCTGGTGCACTCAGATACTATCTGCCTTAAGGTTTGTGTACCTCTTTCTCTGTTTACCAATTATGCACAGATATTTTTAGAGATGACAATTCCTCATTAGCACCTGAAATGCTGTCTCTGACTGTCATAGCTGAGCGTTTCTTCTTGTTTTGATGATATGTCTTGTGGAGAGCTCCGGTTACACTCGTGTTTCTCACCGTTCTTCCTTCAGCTATCTGCATTCATGTGAACCTCCCATTATCCACGGGAACCTGACCTGTGACACCATTTTCATTCAGCACAATGGACTCATCAAAATCGGATCAGGTGGGCTAAAGCACATCAAGTATGACTTTTTAAATGTTATAGATGTTATTATTGTTGCTGACGTTTCTGTTTTTTTGTAGTGGCACCAGACACCATTAATAACCATGTAAAAACATGTCGGGAGGAGCAGAAGAGTTTGCACTTCTTTGCTCCAGAGTATGGAGGTAAAACTAGGCGTTAAAATGCATTCAAATTCGTTTCAGTGCTCTTAAGTAAAAATGACAGTACAATTTGTCCTCTTCCCTCATCCACTTCAGCTGTTGCCAGTGTCACTACAGCCGTGGACATCTATTCCTTTGGAATGTGCGCCTTAGAGGTGAGCGCTGTTCGCTTTGAGCTGCAGATCATTCATCAGTGTATCGCATTGACCAGACCAGAGATTCAGGTTTTTCCTCCCACTGTTGTAGATGGCTGTGCTGGAAATCCAAAGTAATGGAGAGTCCTCATACGTGTCACAAGAAGCCATTAATAATGCCATCCAGTCTCTGGAGGACCCACTGCAGAGAGTGAGTATAAGATTGAGTCCACACTGTCAGTAGTTCAATTATTTGCATTACACTACCATTTAAAAAGACTCTGTAAGATTTTTTTTAAAATGTTTTGGAAAAGTCTCTCATCAAGGCTGCATTAATTTGATCAAACATAAAAACAGTAATATTGTGAAATATCATTTCATGTTCAATGCATCATTACTCCAGTCTAGGGCTACAACTAACGATTATTTTGATAATCGATAAGTTGGCTGATTAATTTTTTTTAGATTAATCAGACAAAAAGCTCTTTTATATTTTATTGACAACACTATTCCACATCTTGACAATGCTGTTCTTGAAACAAACATGTCAGCTGAGTGCTATGAAAACATACATGGTAAATATATCCACCCTTACAAAAATTAACCATTGTTTTACAACAAATAAAACAATGAATAAATAAGGGTGCTTTCACATTTGGTTCGATTGCTCCCCCTGCCCCTGCTTGGACTGTGTTCAGATTATATTATTTGGGTCTGAGCCGGGGTGCGTTTGCATCATCAAAGCTGCAGCTGTTAACCCGGTTGCTTAGTGGCAAAATGAATACCGTTGCTCACCTCACTTTTATATTTTAGTTTTTGAACCGTTGGTTTTGTTACCAAAGCTTCAGTTTGTAATGGCACTTGCGTCTATCTGCCGAAAAATGAACTGCAAATGCTCTAAAGAATGCTGAAGACCAGCAGAAATGAGATCTACAGCTCTCTGTCTGCAGTACATCAGTCACGCTCGCCAGGAAAATGAGTCAAACACATTTTTATCAAATCACACGTCATTAATAGCGGTTCACTTCCGCGATTTAGTACGATTGCGTTCACATTAGGGGTGAGAATCTTAAGGCACGTAACGATTCAATCCGATTCCCAAAACGATTCTTAACATACATTTTTAGTAACTTATTATCGTGCTGTGCAAATACATGAACTTTACATTTTAACCAAAATTGAAGCTAATATGTGTTTTGTTTTTAGTTAGAATATCTGTTTGACAGTATTGCCATATTAAAAATGATTATGATTTCTTTCAATACTTTGATTTTATTAACAAAGTTATATTCAAGATTAACAAGCTCTAATGAAACATAGTAAGCCATACAATTGCAAAAAACAATCATTAAGAATAAACAGTTCTCAATTTACAACTAAGTGTGACAATTTTTCTGTTTCTTTAGAACATTTTAACAAAAAATGTCTTTAAAAGGAAAAAAAGTTTACTTTGGTTAGAGCCACAAAAAAATCTTTAAAACGAAGGCTAATGCAGAAGAAAAACAACTTTAGCGCTCGCTGAGAAGCCAAATTTAGTGTGTGCGCATAACATCTCACATGAGAGAACTTGCCGAGCTGCAACAGTCATGTTAGAGACTTTTAACGAATCACTCGCCAAAACGAAGTCTTTGTTCAGAATTTTTCATTCGTTTGAAACATTGTGCAGAACAATATTCGATAATAGGGCTGCAACAAACGATTATTTTGATAACCGATTAATCGACTAATCATCGATTATTGTTATTGCCGACTAATCAGTGAATTTTGAACGATTATTCAGCTTTCCCAATTAGTTAAAACATTGAGTTATACATATTCTAACTATAATATATATAAAAAAGAAAATCACTTCAACTTTTGAAATGGATGTTTTAATGAACTTTGAGCCAAGTTCACAGAACTCAAATCATACACAAATGCTCTCTAAGCATTGTTTAAATATTCTGTTCTCTTTCAATTTAAAAATAATAATAATAAACAAAAATTATATTTAATATAAATATTTTTTAATGTAAACATCTCTTGGCAGCAGGATTGAAAATGAATAATTTACTCGCCCTTAAATTGTTCCAAACCTGTATGTGTTTCTTTGTTCTGCTGAACACAAAAGAAGATATTTTGAAGAATGTTTGTAACCAAGCAGATTACCATAGCAGGGGAAAAATACTATGGTAGTCAATCTGCTTTGTTACAAACATTCTTCTAAATATATTCTTTTGTGTTCAGCAGAACAAAGAAACTCATACAGGTTTGGAACAACTTGAGGGTGAGTAAATGATGACAAAGGGATAGTTCACCCAAAAATGAAAATTATGTCAACATTACTCACCCTCAAGTTGTTCCAAACCTGTAAAAATGCATTTGTTCTGCTGAACACAAAAGAAGATATTTTGAAAAATGTTTGTAACAAAGCAGATTGACTACCATAGTATTTTTCCCCTACTATGGTAATCTGCTTGGTTACAAACATTCTTCAAAATATCTTCCTTTGTGTTCAGCAGAACACATACAGGTTTGGAACAACTTGAGGGTTAGTAAATGATTTTTGGGTGAACTATCCCTTTAAGTGCTTCATTTGGAAAACAATAATAGGCCCACTGCTTTTCTTAGAACTGAAAAAGAAAAAAAGAGGACATTTACTTCAGGACACAAAGAATGGTAAAATATTAATCTGCAAATAACATTGCAGACAAAATTACATATTAATCTCTTACATGACAATTGAGCTGACAGATTCTCATTCACCTCTTAATTAACAGTATGAAAAAGTAACTGACATGATATTATTCCTAACATCGCCTCTTGTAAGTCTTAATGCATATGGAACAAAATACAGGCAAGTGATGAGACTATAATACCTAATAGTGTTATAATAATAAACAGTCCTGACTCCAAGCTCGATCAAACTTTATTCTATGCTAAATAAATCATCACATTACTGTAATTATATTATTATTGTTAATATCATTACAATTATTATTAGTATTGCATTCTCTAATAAAGAGATTTACCGCAAGTTAGTTGTTTCCTCTTTAAGTGCTCCAACATGCACGTTGTGCTCCCATGAAAAGTTTCGCCTTCACGTCTCTATCAGCTCCTGGTTCAGTAGTCAGGGCACTGATCAGGACAAGAATAAATGGGCTGATCCCTGATCAGTGTCCTGACTACTGAACTACTGAACATTTTTTATTGTCGACATTGAAAGCCCCTTATAGCCTACTTGAGCACCACTTCGTTATTTTGGCTCAGAATTTTGTTTGTTGGAAATATGAACTTAATTTAGAAATGCTTTTGAAATTAAAAACTTTTCATTAAATAAGCAAAATACATTTTTGAAATGGGGAGGCAGCCGCAGCGAGCGCAGACTCAGAGCGGCCAGAGGAACGGAGGAGCGACTGCTGCAAGGCGTTTGTGCAAAACTGCATAAAACGTGCGGGTGTTGAACCCTCTCACCGGGAAAAGTGTCCCCATGGGTGCGACGCCCTTGAGCAGGTCGTAGTTTGTCCATTTTATCTTAAAAGAAGCCAATTCACCAGCATACGAACGTTCGCCTATCAACAGGTTTTTCTGTTTTGGCCGGTGACCGCGCGCGCCGTTTGAATTGCACACAGAGTCGATTCTGAATTTTTGAGAATCAATTCTGAATCGTTGGATAACGAATCGCGATGCATCAACCTTTTCTCCCACCCCTAGTTCACATCAGCAGCAAACCGTACTGGAGTTCACATGAACTGTATCCATGACCACCTTTTTACCTCTTTCCCCGCCAGCGTTTAAAAAAAAAAAAGTTGCCAGCTATCGCCAGGGTTTTTGACCATTTTCACAAATTTAATAGCCCATAGAATATTTAGTTTTATGAATATCTGAGCAAGCGATATATCAAAAGAAAGAGCAGACCCTCTTCTTTTAAACAAAAAAAACGTTTTATTCTAGCTTCATGCATTTCTTTTTTATATTCCTTTTAAGTTTCATTAAAAAAGCAACTTTTGGAACAAAATGCTATGAATTACGTTTTTGTCAAACTGCATCCAGATCAGATTCAGACTGATGTTCAAACACAGACGGAGTAGATCAAGTTCATTAACATCCCTAATGCTTCAGTCCTGTAGCTCGTCCTGGGCCGACATTTCATTCAGTAACATTAGGCAGTTTTGATTTAAATTATGTTTAATGGTGATGATTACGTTATTTTACATATGCATATGCTTACATACGATCGCTTGTTTTACTCCGTCTTCCTTTACGTCTTCCTCACATGTGTTTTGATCAGGAGATTCTGTACTCATTCAGAAGATGCGTAATAGCGCCCCCTAGCGTCTAACAGTGAAAACATGGAAACGCGTGTTTGGCAGAGAAGCGTTTTCTCACAAAAAACGAAAAATTCTGTGTTTGGCAGGGAAAGAGTTAAGCAGACTCGGGTCGCGAGTGCACGCCCGAGTTCAGAAGACATTGTTCACATCATCCAAACGAACCGAACTCGTTGACGTCAATCGAATCCGGGTGCACACCAAAAATGCTAGTGCGAAAGCACCCTAAAACTGCGTTATTGTAGTTATTCAATGGTAACCACAAATTAACCATTGGTTTTCTTCACACAAATACCGTAGTTAAACTATGGATTTGGTTATACAAATGGTAATCAATATGCCAAAAAACATGGTTTTACTATAATAAAAAGTATATCTGGGAGCAAAACAGTTACTAAGCAAAAGGACAGTTTATATCCCTACATTTAAAATTATACAAAAAAACACAAATGCAGTGTTACCAAATAAGAGGGATGTTCTGCACACACACATTCACTATGGACAAAGTAACCTGTTACTGTCATTCTTTATCCGGTAAATATTGAGCGTATGTGATTTTGACTTGAGTATAGCTGAAATATGATGAATTATACTTATAGTAGCACTATAACACAATACCTGACAATCTGAAATGGTTGGAATTTCCAACAAAACCCCCACTAAAATGGCCCACACAAACCTTTTTTTAATAGTCTGATTAATTATTTTTTTCCTTCTCTGTAAGAATTTATGGGTAACTATGGTAACCGTAATTTGTTCCCCCATAGGTGAGCGGAGCCTTCTCATACCAACTGTGTCTATAGAAGCCAATCATCTTTTTTAAACGATACTAATACTGCAATCTTATACCAATCATTGTGAGGTCTCATGTTTCTCTGTTTGTTTGTTTTAGGAGTTTATTCAGAAGTGTCTGGAGGTGGACCCCAGTAAGAGGCCGACAGCCAGAGAGCTGCTTTTCCATCAGGCTCTGTTTGAAGTGCCTCTTTTGAAACTACTGGCTGCACACTGTATCGTCAGTCACCAGCGTGAGTCATGAGCTAATCTCATTACCATTCAGACATTTCATGTCACCTTCATGAATGGGATTCAGTGATGCTTAACACATTGAAACCATTTGCTTTTGGCTACTAGATTTGATCGCAGAAAATGCTTTAGAGGAAATTACCAAGAACATGGACCCCAACCAAGTCATCATGGAAAGGAAAGAGGTCCAACTAAAGTGAGTCTCCTTTTTTGATTCATTAAGTTTGCAACAGCCATTTCAAACTAAAACCAGTGTATTTACCTAAGAAAGGTTAGTTCACCCAAAAAAGAAAATTGTCATTAATTACTCACCCTCATGCCATCCCAAACCCATAAGACCTTCGTTCATCTTGAAATCCGAGAGCTTTCTGACCCCACTTAGACTGCAATGTATTGGCCACTTTCAAGGTCCAGAAAGGTAGTAAAGACATCGTTAAAATAGTCCATGTGACTAAAGTGGTTCAACCCAAAGACTTTATATGTAGGAAGACGATGCACTCCGATAATGGCGAATAAGCCCCGCCTTCTAAAAGGAAGAGCCAATTGTTGATTAGTAAAGTCATCTGCAGCAGCTGTAACTGTGCGTTCACACCGCCGCCGGCGAGAGCGTCAAACTTCGCTCTGGCCGCCCTGCCATCGACGCTGTAGAAAGATTCGTGGATGCGCTGCCGCTCTGACGTAGATCGAATGCTTGGTATTTTTTAAAACTGCATTTAAAGGGGCTGCAAAGCAAACAATCATGTTGATCGGCGTTTGTGCAGACTGACCACAGGTAGGGTATAACTGTATAATATAACCTCATGACATCATTTAAATGTGAAATTTTATCAATGGAAAGAACTAAACAATTATAGTTACATGTTTGCTAACGAAATAAACCAATTAAAAGCCATTTGTGTGGTGTATAAATAATGTTGCGCTTCTTCTAATCAAACCCGCCGCACCAGCAGTGATCAACCTCTCCTCTATTTTGCTGGGGAACTAATGTGGTCGGAACCAAAGTTTTCAGCACTGCGTTCTCTGGAATCCTCTCAAGCGGAGCACTTCTATATTCCCATTGGTTGCCGCCGGTTGCCGCCGAACCGTGTCATAGCTCATTACCATAAAGTTGACCTGATTCCAACTCTCCTCGACGCCCAAATCGTCCAAGACGCGCCGCGCCGCTCTCGCCGCCGGGCTCCCATTGAAAATTAATGACTTCCGGCCACTTTGACGCTCTCGCCGGCGGCGGTGTGAACGCACATTAAGAAGCTCCGTTTACTATAGAAACTATACACATTTTATGACAGTTGTTGTCAGATTTCATTGGTGATTTCAAATATGAAATTTAATCGTAAGTTTGGCGAACAGTTTTGGAGAATTTGATGTTTCCCCATTCAAAGAGACAGGAGCTGCACTTGCATGCCTGAGAGGCGTTTCAAAGATGGCTGCCGAGTGAAATGACTCGTCTTAAAGGGACTTTGGTTCAACCTTGATGTTATGAAGCGATGAGAATACTTTTGTGCACAAAACTAAAATAATGACTCCTATTCAACAGCTTCTTCTCTTCTGGGTCAGTCTCTGACACTGTTCACATGAGCACCACAGCTGGCCAATAGTGAGCCGGCGTTCTGATGTAGAACCCGGAAGCGCTGCACTGTGTTTACAATGTGAACAGCGTCAGAGACTGACACGGAAGAGAAGATATGTAATCAAATCGTTATTTTTGTTTGGTTTTTTTTGCACACACTCAATATTCTCATCCCTTCATAACATTAAGGTTGAACCACTGGAGTCACATGGACCATTTTAATGATGGCTTTACTACCTTTCTGGACCTTAAAATGTGGTGATGTTGTTGCAGTCCAACTTGGGAAATAAGTTGGACTGCAACATAATCACCAGTTATTATAACTATAATAAATATATAGTATGCACAAGGGGAACAGTACAGTAAATTAAAGTGCTACCGAAATGGCTTGTTTGGGATGAGGATGAACCTGAGGATCAAATAAGCTGTCATTCCACCTAAACGGCTTCTGTAATCCTGTCTCTTTTCCCATCAGACTCTCACAGTTTCCTGCCTTGGAGCTTGACAAGTTCCTTGAGGATGTCAGGTGAGAGAATTTCACATATTTTGGGGAATAATAAATGAGATGGGGCAAGATTAAAATATCAAGAAAGACGTCAAAAATACAAGCACAAACACATCAACGCTCACTGCTCTTGTGATGTAGGAATGGGATCTATCCACTGACTGCCTTCGGCGTGCCCTGCCCACAGCAGCCTCAGCAAGAGACTGTCAAGTCCCCCATCGTGCCACCCTCTGTCAAAACGCCTACGCCTGAGCCTGCAGAGCTGGAGACCAGGAAGGTGAGAAATGGACTGATTTAAGTAGATGGTAACCAAGTATCCATCCACAAGCATGTTTTTTGACCTTCTCCCTGTCTCTGTGTGGCGTATTACTACTTTCTACTCTACGTCTAGATGGGTGGTTATAGTCAGTCAACAGGTTTAGCAGTGTTTTAGCATCATATGTTTGTGTTAAAGATAATCTCTCTCTTTAAGGTTGTACAAATGCAGTGCAACATCGAGCCCGTGGAGGAAGGAGCGAAACATCATGTAAGCCCTTTTTTTTTGTTCATTGCTGGAGTGATCCATGTTAGACGTTTATTATGTGTCCATAACTCCTCACTGCTCTATTTATAGCTGACCTTACTGCTAAAACTGGAAGATAAGCTCAACCGGCACTTGAGTTGTGATTTGGCGCCAAGTGAGTACTTTTATCAGGCCTCAAACACACTATACACAAGTATGTAAATGCTTCCAGCTACACAGCTTGATTTAACATGCCATTGTGTTCTGAATGTGTCAGAAAAGAAAGCTTGCTCAGAATCAAGAAGCTTGCTGAGTTAGTTAAGCTGTCAGCATGTTTATAGCTAGCAACCTGAATTCACATCCGGGTTAATCCAACAGTGATGTTTGGTACTGCGACAAACCTGTTAAGAAGAATTAAAGGGGTCCTTGATTATGATTTTTCAAAGTTCAATGAAAAGGGAGATACTTACTTTTACAGAAATCGCTGGTAGGGACTTACAACGAGCTTATTCGCGGGTTGGTGACATCACAAACCCTAAAATGTGCATAAACCCTGCCCTCGGGAACACACAACCGCCACGTTGGGCTGCTTTACAGAAGAGGAAGTTCTAGTTCTAGTAGAGCACATTTGGGAGTCTGCTCAAGCGGTCTCATCCGTCTTTTCACGTTTACTGCAATACATAAATGTGAAATAGTATATCATAAAAGCAAGATGACAACTAGGTTATAACCGTAATTAAACTAAACTATACCTGTTCTATCTTCATGCAGCAGATATTCTCTGGCTCTGTGCATTTTACAACAGTTCCCACTGGATAATCATGACAGAATATTCTAATCCATGACTTGAAGATAGTTAACTCCGCATCAGCTACATAAATTCATCCACTAACCCTTCAGAAACGTCCTGTCTCATTCTACATGTTGTCTCTTCTTTTTGAGTCTCTCCATTATTGTCCGACTCCAGTTTGAACATAAAATGCTCAACAGTTTCGGATATATTTTCAGTGCATGCCTGCGTGAGGAAATCGGAGCTGCTAACATGAGCTCTTGAAGCTCCGCCCTCTTCTTGAAAGGGGGTGGGGAGCAGCAGCTCATTTGCATTTAAAGGGACACGGTGTGTTTTTGCTCACCCTTAAAAAGTGACAATTTTAACATGCTGAAAAAAATATCTGTGGTGTATTTTGAGCTCAAATTTCACATACACACTGGGGACATCAGAGACTTATTTTACGTCTTGTAAAATGGGTCATAGATGACCCCTTTAAGTCATTAATAACGAGGCTGTGTAGTTGCTTTCATATTTGTGTACTTGCATAGTATGTTTCTGGTCTGGATTTTTCTTATGCATTATGAAATAATTGTCCCAAAAACAAGAGTTCTGCAAATATGCTCAAGTGGATCAGATTGAATCAGAATTGTGACATGAAAAACTGTTAACATACAGCACTTTTCTGTTCTGTTATTGCTGAAACTTAAGAACGGTGTTCTCTGTGTGTGTGTTAGATGAGAATGTACAGGAGTTGGCCGTGGAACTGGTCCAGCTTGGCTTCATTAGTGAGGTAAGAAGTTTCCCTCAAGATGTAATTCACTACTGTCCAAAAGTTTGGGCTCAGTAACTTGCATTATGAAGTGACAGTAAAGACATTATTTTGTAACAAAAGATTTCTGTTTCAAATAAATTCTGTTCTAAACCTTCCATTCATCAAAGAATCCTGAAAAAAAGCATCAAAAATATAAAACAGCACAACTGTTTTCAACATTGCGAAATAATCAGAAATATTTTTTGAGCACCAAATCTCATGTGACACTGGAGTAATGACTTCTTTCAAAATCTTCAAGACCCCAAACTTTTGAACGGTAGTGTACTTTAATATGTGATTAAGGATCAGATGCATTTCATTTAGATAAGTTTCTGTGTTGATCATTAAAGGAACACGCCACTTTTTTTGAAAATAGGCTCATTTTCCAACTCCTCTAGAGTTAACATGTGCCGGTACACGGTAATATCACAATAATGAACGTGCACGATATTGTTACCGTGGGCACTTCAAAATACCGTAAATAATTAATTACATATTTCGATTTCTTAGAATGCATTTTAAGAATACTTTACCCATCAACCGTTTAAAATGAACACGTCAAAGAGGAACGTGCACTGTTGTAAACAAACTGGCACATGGCGGAAAGCGAAGGAGGCGCTGAAGTACACACTCACTCTCTGACAGCAGAGGGAGCTGACAGAACAGCAGAAATGCATCCGTTTCCCTGTATTTGCAATGGTGCTCATCACATAACCAAATACTTTAATACTTAAAGACTTAAGGCTATATTTTAATCTGGACTACATGCCCTAGATATTGTTTGAATATGTTCTGATTTTTTTGTTGTTGAGTCACACACTTTACAATAAGGCTCTATTATTTAACATTAGTTCATTCATTAAAAAACTGACAATGAAAAATACTTCTAAAGCATTTATTAATCTTAGTTAAATGTAAATTTCACCATTTAATAACACATTATTAAAATCAAAAGTTGTAACTGTATTATTTAATGGAGCTGAGCTAACATTAACTAACAGTTGCTTTTTTTTAACTATACGTTATCAAAGAATAATAACTTCTGTATAAATGTAGCTATTCGCTTTTGTTAATGTTAATGTATTAAGTGAGACCTTATTGTAAAGTGTTACCTATTGTTCATTTAGCTATAATTCTTTAGCACTTTAATCTGTTTTAAATATGTTTACTTTATACATTTTTGTGTATTTCTTTATTGTATTTAAATGTTCAGTTCGTTTGTTATAAGAAAGTTATTAAACCTGTTATAGTATGACTTTTTTGGCAACGAATTTCAATACCGTGATAATACCGAATACCGTGATAAAAGCTTCAGCAATTAATCGCAACATGAAAACTTGATACCGGCACATGCCTACTCTAGAGTTATGCTGCGTTCACACCAAACGCGAATAGAGTGTCAGGAGCGAGTGATCTCAATGTTAAGTCAATGGAAAGGCATGTTGACGCGTGTCTGGAGGTCCTGCGGCGCGATAGACGCGTTTTGCGTGACGCGATTCCGCCTCATTCGCGCGTCCAGTTTGCGCAAATTGGACGCAAATTGAGCGCAAATTTTGGAGTTGTGAGATCCAGGCGATCACTGGACGCTCAGCACTCATTAACCCCGGCGAGAGCAGGCTTTCCTCGGCCAGTCCTTCTGACGTCTGCCGCTGGCTCCGATGTCCTTTAGTGGTTCGTCTTGTGTGGATCTAACGGGCGATCTTTGGTGTCATGAATCTATAATTTGTTGTCTGCCAAATCGTTTTGACTGAGGGCAAAGAGAAGTTTCATAACTTTATTTTTTAAGGATATTTAAATATACATGCAGTGAAGATAATGTAGGAGTTGCCTGGACCACATTTGTGTGGTTATTAATGTTTAATAAATATTTTTAATGAAAATGAAAAGAGGCAGAGTGGTGTTTTATGACATATTTATCCTGGAGCGCCTTGAACGCGCGTCTATTTCGCTTCAAACGATCGATTTATTGGACGCGCGAATGGATTCAAAATGTTCAAGCGTCCAACTAGACTCTATTTGCGTTCGGTGTGAACGCAACATTAAACAGTTGAGTTTTACCGTTTTCGAATCCATTCAGCCGGTCTCCGGGTCTGGCGGTAGCACTGTTAGCATAGCTTAGCATAGGTCATTGAATCTGATTAGACCGTTAGCATCTCGCTCAAAAATGACCAAAGAGGACTTTGTGCCGTACCATGGGTGCAGCGGCGCAATGATATTACGCAGCGCCTGAAAATAGTCCCCAGCACGTAAATAGGAAGTTAGCCTATTTTCAGGCGCTGTGTAATATCATTGCGCCGCTGCACTCATGGGGCGGCTCACAGCTCTTGATTATTACGCAGGAATGAGAGTTTAGTTCCTCGCCATATCGGCCTAGAAAATCACAACTTTTCAGTTGGTCTTAGTACACGATGTAACTACAGAAGAGTCGAGTTTTAAATAGGAAAAATATCGAAACTCTTTGGTCATTTTTGAGCGAGATGCTAACGGTCTAATCAGATTCAATGATCTATGCTAAGCTATGCTAACAGTGCTACTGCCAGACCCGGAGATCGAATGAATGGATTGGGAAACGGTAAAACTCAACTGTTTAACTCTAGGGGAGCTGGGAAATGAGCCTATTTTCAAAGAAAGTGGCGTGTTCCTTTAAGGCAGAATGTTAGCAGTGTACTTTTTTTCACATTACTTTTGTAATTCATTATTTCCTTGCCCAAGATGACGTTGCACTTTTTGAATGTGCACTTGTCAAAGTAATGGCCAAAATCAAGTCTCTGAATCTGAATATAGACAATGAAGTGTAAGAAATGATGTCCATCAAAAAAGTTTCAGTGTTGGTATGGTTACTGTGTTTATCCAGTATTGTGAGATCCCTCAGTGTTCTTTCCATTTTTAAAACATTTGTCACCAGGTTCAAATTTACATAGTGTTTTCCCCCCCAAAGAACTAGTGCCAACATTCATAATAAAATGTTTCCAATCAATAATTCAGTTGCTTGAGGAAATGTTTGGATCATCCGTGGCTGATTCCTGGAATGGTGATATAGGAGAAAAGACAAGCGCTGTGAGCTAATCAGAAAAACAGCACAGGAAAGTAGAGTTCATGGATTAGCTGTACCCAAAAAAAGTTTCTCTGTTAATGCACAAACCAGAGCCAGACCTCTCTCAGAGAATACCATTATAGCGCTAGTGAATATTAGCATATGGCAGCTTTGCCCTCCGTACTACCATGGCTTTTTGTTAGGTATTATTGCCGTTTGCTGATGTTCACAGCCAGGTTTCTTCATGAAGTTTCCCTCTGGGTCTCAGGGGCCGTTTACACAACACCGGTTTCAACTAAAATCAGAAAACTTTTTATGGGTTTTAGCCATTCATTCACGTGTTTTTTGGGGGCATGAAAACGCAAACTTTCAAAACAATACTGTTATTAGCTGTTATTATCCCTTAAAGGCACAGTATCAAAGGTGTAGCTTGATGACGGCGTGAATGAGCGTGGAATCATGGGAGTTGTAGTCTTGACTCTTCACCTCCACAGCCGATGGAAAGGAAATCATGGAATCATGTTCATGAATGAGTGAATGTATTAAAGTTTTATTAGCGTTACGCTGGTATGAAGCAGGACGTGCTAATGCTAATGAGAGAGACCTGCACCAAACACCGTCTCTGAGCTTTTATTCTGCTTATGCTGCAGTCGCCGCTTCCGCTCTTTTCGTTGTGTGTGTGGGGGAACGCAGTGCTGTTTTACACGCTTGAAACAATCACACTAAACACATCTGAGTGTGTTGAGAGTTGTGTTATAACGTTACTCTGTGCGTTCACTCGGCGGCTGCTACGAGACACTTGTTCACTTTGCAGTATCTAGATCGACATTAGATTGGGCTGATAACTATAATGTGGCGTTCACACCGGACGCGATTCGCGCGAATAATTCACACTAATCGCGCGAAGGTGGACGCTTGAACATTTTGAGTTTACTCGCGTCATTCGCGCGTGAAATTCGCGTGTGACAACTACACAACAGACGCAAATTCGCTTCATGGGAGGGGCTTCTATATGAGCCAGCTCGTCTCGGTCACTTGACGTCTTTTTTGTAAAAAAATACTACTATTAATGTGTGACACAACGTAGTTTAAAGACTTTTTCAGGCGATAATATAGTTGTTTAAAGCTCAAATCTGTGGTTAATTTATAAAAAGAGTGCCTATTTGAGCATTTTATCTGGCGTTTTCGGAGTTGTGAGATCCAGGCGATCAGTGACATTCCGCGCTCGTTTACCCGGCGAGACCCGCCTTTCCTCGGCTAGTCCTTCTCACATTTGCCGCTGGCTCTGGCTCTTTTTTTCTGCTCCAGTCTCGTTGTGAAATTCGTGATTGGTTAACGCGGCGCGAAATATCCGCCAAAGTTCAGATTTTTCAACTTGAGCGAATCGCGCATTCAAAACGCTCAATTCGCGCCGCCTCAATCGCGCCGCAGAATGCCATTTCGCGTCTCTGCATTGACTTAACATGTAAATCACTCGCGCGAATTGCGTCCGGTGTGAACGCACCATAACAATAAAAATCGGCTGATACTGATATGGTGGCGGATATATCGTGCATCCCTAGATATGATTTATTTTTCATTTTCTGCTCCCACTCCTGTTTACATTTTTTGGTTTGTCTCTCTCAAGGGTGATCAGCCACGTCTCACTACCGTGCTGGAGGAGGCCTTCTCTAAATTCTACAGCCGCAACGGCTCTCTGAATCCTGTGACCGTCTCCTCATAGCGGAGGGTTGGATCTGCCAGCTCCTCTCCACCATCCCCTATCTTCATGCACGGGACGGGACTCTAGCGCTTCATCACTCAGAGCTTTGTGGGGAGGGATCAGAACGCCTCGAACTGAGCCTCAAAAAGAAAGCGACCCCTGCGCTCTGTTCTTCACACCAGTTTAGGTGTCGGCTGATGGTTCCTGTGTACATCTATTCTGTCAGTGTAGCAGTCTGCTTCTCTGTTTTAAAAGAAGAAAAAAAATGACTCGGTTATTATTTAAATCAGTATTACGAGCTGTATTTTGGAGCATTTTTGCTTACAGTATGTGTGGGATCGGTTACTTCTGGTTTGCACGTACGCAAATCCTTTTTGTTGTCTTTTTAGGCACGTCACATGCATATTTCATCACCCTTTCAATCATTCATTTACTCCTTTTTTTTTATTATTGTAAGGGGAATGCGTTATTGTGTTACTTTGAAATTACCAAATAACACTGTCTTTATTGTTGTACCTTTTAAGGCACACATTAATTGTGGTTAACTTTGGTCTGCAATGCAAGATCTGCAACGACTGTGAAAGGAAAGGGGTTCTCGGAGCATCGGAAAAAGCAAACAGATTATTTATCTATATGCATATGGTCTATTTTGAAAGCGTTTCACTTTCATCATCGTGGCGGCTGTTTTCTTTCCCTCCCCTTTATTACCTGTGAATGTATGCTGTAAGTTTTCATTTTAATGGTTTCTAAGCGAAAGGCACTTGATTTGATTTGTCTTTTCCCCCTGTATGTGACACAGTTATGAGTTTCATTAGAAAGAAATTATCTACAATGCACCAGACGTGTTAAAATGTGCCTTCAACTGAGACACAATCAATCCATGTTCAGAAGACCCCAGCGACTGTATTATTCCTTTTTTTTTTTTCCCATTGTGCAGATCCTGGTCTGCATGCTGATATACTGTAAGATTTTTGCCATATTTACAGTATATTGAAACTGGGGTTTCTGGTGGTGTTTAGTTTGGCGGCATCTTTTTTTTTTTACTCCAAACAAGCAGTTTGCACTGATTCATTTATGTTGATGGCAATAAATTTCATAGTCATCTCTAGGGTACATCAACATCTGTCTGTTACAAAGCAGCTCATTTGAAATTATGCATGAATTACAGTTTAACAACTGAATCTAGAAAATTCAGCGGCCCGAATTGCTTCAGATATTGGAGTGGAAATGATGCATGAAAAGCACACCACATCGGTTATATTTTTTTTGTTTATGCAGACCAGCCATGACAAAAAGTTTCAATGGATGATTCGTTCTGTAGTTGTTTTGAAAGAAACATTCAGAAACTCATAACTGCTTTTACTCTGTTTACCTCTATCTTTTGAAAGTTGCACCATTTGTTGATATAAAGATGAGATACGGGGTACTTCCATTCTTTGTCTGGTGTATTTTCTGTCATTTGGAAATATTTGGATTTTATTTCATCACCTGAGTACTATATTAAAAGGATAGTTCACCCAAACATGAAAATCAAAACCTTCTGCAGAATATAAACAATCTATATGTTTTGAAGCATGTTTTAACTGTTTTTGTCCACACAATAGAAGTCAATGGAGTCCAAAACAACACTGAATAAATTCACACAGGTTTGGAACAACTTGAGCGGTCAGTGGATTCTAACTTCAACACCTGTGATTGGCCGTTGCGTTCAAGCAACAAACATGTCTGTGATTGGCCATTGCGTTCCACGAAATCAACAAACATGTCTGTGATTGGCCATTGCGTTCAAGAAATCAACAAACATGTCTGTGATTAGCCATTGCGTTCAAGAAATCAACAAACATGTCTGTGATTGGCCATTGCGTTCAAGAAATCAACAAACATGTCTGTGATTGGCCATTGCGTTCAAGAAATCAACAAACATGTCTGTGATTGGCCATTGCGTTCCACGAAATCAACAAACATGTCTGTGATTGGCCATTGCGTTCAAGAAATCAACAAAAATGTTTGTGATTGGCCATTGCGTTCAAGAAATCAACAAACATGTCTGTGATTGGCCATTGCGTTCCAAGAAATCAACAAACATGTCTGTGATTGGCCATTGCGTTCAAGAAATCAACAAAAATGTTTGTGATTGGCCATTGCGTTCAAGAAATCAACAAACATGTCTGTGATTGGCCATTGCGTTCAAGAAATCAACAAACATGTCTGTGATTGGCCATTGCGTTCAAGAAATCAACAAACATGTCTGTGATTGGCCATTGCGTTCAAGAAATCAACAAACATGTCTGTGATTGGCCATTGCGTTCAAGAAATCAACAAACATGTCTGTGATTGGCCATTGCGTTCCAAGAAATCAACAAACATGTCTGTGATTGGCCATTGCGTTCAAGAAATCAACAAACATGTCTGTGATTGGCCATTGCGTTCAAGAAATCAACAAACATGTCTGTGATTGGCCATTGCGTTCAAGAAATCAACAAACATGTCTGTGATTGGCCATTGCGTTCAAGAAATCAACAAACGTGTCTGTGATTGGCCGTTGCGTTTAAGAAATCAACAAATGTGCCTGTGATTGGCCGTTGCGTTTAAGAAATCAACAAACGTGCCTGTGATTGGCTACATTACTCACAGAAGCGAATACACGTTGGAAATAGAATCATTTGAGGAGCGCAAATACAGATACGCACTGGATCTTTTGCCAACTCTTTTTCGCTAATAATATACTATTATTACAAATAAAACACATCCTCGGCCAGCAGTTTTGGGCAGCATTCACACTGAAAACCAATCCTGCCTCTCAGTCTTTTTGCCACTCAGTGGGTGTGACCGCAGTCACACTGGCCGACGGTGACGTCATGTGCACCCCATTACTTCCGGTGAGATTCTGTGCATATGATGGACACTTTACTATCCCATGAGGCCAGGGGAGAGGATTTATGAATTGCAGTGAAGCAACAACTGACGCTGGTAGGTCACATGACAATGACAGCATGAATGTAATCTGGACATAATTCATTCATGATACTCAGAACATACTTTTTAGCGGTCGGGAAGTAACTAGTAATTATTCAAAATAATTACCTACTCAAGAGTGTGATTTCGGACACAGCCAGACTATATATACTGATCAGGCATAACATTATGACCTTATATTGTGTTGGTCCAAAACAGCCCTGACCCGTCGAGGCATGGACTCCACTAGACCCCTGAAGGTGTGCTGTGGTATCTGGCACCAAGATGTTAGCAGCAGATCCTTTAAGTCCTGTAAGTTGCGAGGTGGGGCCTCCATGGATCTGACTTGTTTGTTCAGCTCATCCCACAGATGCTCGATTGGATTGAGATCTGGGGAATTTGGAGGCCAAGTCAACGCCTCAAACTCGTTGTTGTGCTCCTCAAACCATTCCTGAAGCATTTGTGCTTTGTGGCGGCGCATTATCTGCTGAAAGAGCCACAGCCACCAGAGAATACCGTTTCCAAAGGCTGTACATGGTCTCAACAATGCTTAGGTAAGTGGTACGTGTCAAAGTCACATCCACATGGATGGCAGGATCCAAGGTTTCACAGCAGAACATTGCCCAAAGCATCACTGCCTCCGGCGGCTTGCCTTCTTCCCATAGTGCACCTGGTGCCATGTGTTCCCCAGGTAAGCAACACGCACACACACCCGGCCATCCACGTGATGTAGAAGAACACGTGATTCGTCAGACCAGGCCACCTTCTTCCATTGCTCCGTGGTCCAGTTCTGATGCTCATGTGCCACTGTTGGTGCTTGGGGCGGTGGACAGGGGTCAGCATGGGCACCCTGACTGGTCAGCGGCTATGCCGCCCCATACACAACAAACTGAGATGCTCTGTGTATTCTGACACCTTTCTATCAGAACCAGCATTAACTTCTTGAGCAGTTTGAGCTCCAGTAGCTCGTCTGTTTGATCGGACCACACGGGCCAGCCTTCACTCCCCACGTGCATCAATGAGCCTCGGCCGCCCATGACCCTGTCACCGGTTCTCCACTGTTCCTTCCTTGGAGCACTTTTGACAGAGACTGACCACTGCAGACCGGGAACACCCCACAAGAGCTGCAGTTTTGGAGATGCTCTGACCCAGTCGTCTAGTCATCACAATCTGGCCCTTGTCAAACTCGCTCAAATCCTTACGTAATATTTTGTTAAATGATTAAAGGTCCCGTTCTTCGTGTTTTTTTGAAGCTTTGATTGTGTTTACAGTGTGCAATATAACGTGTTCATGTTTCGCGTGTAAAAAAACACAGTATTTTTCACACAATTTACTCATCTGTGTACCGCTGTTTTCACTGTCCTAAAAACGGCTGATGAGTTCCTTGTTCTATGAAGTCCCTCCTTCAGAAACGAGTTCTGATTGTGCCAGCGGTTCCTGTGTTGTGATTCGACAGCGGCTTAGCGCACGTGGAAAGGTCACGCCTCTTAACGGGAGATGTATGCGCTCAATGATCTCTACAGCGTCCCTGGGAAAGCCAAACAAAGGTGATTTGACTCCGGGATGAAAATAACAGCGTCTCGACGACATGGCGACAAACACACTCAAACACAACACTTCCTTTTCTCCACGCGACCGTCCTCTTCTCCACGTGGGACAGCAACAAGACCACGCCCCCTTTTTTCACGTATTCTTGTGGGCGGAGGTTAGTCTGTTCTACTGTTCTACTGACGTAATTAATGAAGGAAGTACCAGGATGTAGTCCAAGCCGGCCGTTCGCTGTAGGCTTTGAAAGGGAACTTCTGTTAAATAAAATATCTCGCTTGGCATTGAACTTTGAGCTTTATAATTTTACAGGTATTATTTATGCTCTAACAGCAACATTACACACTAACTAAAGTTTGAACAGTGGGATCACGAAGAACGGGACCTTTAAATGATCCATTACGCCGTCCTCTTTATTGCTGCTTAGTGATTTTTGCGTTCTTTGGCTACAGTTAACAGTTTACTTCCGGTCGCAGTAGTTGCTTAAAAAGTCCCTAATGAGAGGAACTAACCACACTATGCCTTCTTCTAATAGAGCCAATCGCTGATCGGTAAAGTCTGCAGCTGCTGTTAGAAGCTCCGGTTCTCATAGAGACTCGAGCTTAGGACTGCACATGCGCATAAGCTGATCTATTTGAGCATAAGAAACAACATTTATGGGACAGCTGTCAGATTGTGTTGCTGATTTGAACTGTTATTTAATTGCGAGTTCGGCAAGCCGTTTTGGAGATTTCTGGATTCCCCCAATAGATGGGAATACGTTAGCTTCCCGGAGGTGTTGCTGGTCACCGAGTGAACAGACTTTAACCCTTTGTACAAGATTATCATTGAAAATGACTTTATTACTGCTCCCAGAATTATTGGGAGAAAACAGCCCTTGCACAAATGCACAATTAGACATCAAAATCTTTTTCTTTTTTTTTCTTTTTTTGTCCAAAACAATCATTTTACATAAATTGGCATGCAGACCAACAGGTAGAATTACAAAATTAAACAATTATTTCATTTTGGTTTAGGGAAGGAAAAAAAAAGTATGTCAAGCCAGAAAAATAAACTTCTCATAAAAAACATCCCATTGATACATAAAAAAGGCAACGATTCCAGAAACATGAAAACCTACAAACATTTTTTTTTTGGGGGGTGTGTTGGTCACTTCTGTATAATGTAAAAAGAATACAAAACAGTACAAAGCACTTGAATATTCACATACTGACTTACATTTGATATTGGCTTGTTATATAAATTGAATTCACATAAATAATGAGGCACAGAATGACCAAGTGAGGCATTGGCCTGTTATTGTCATGGCTGAAGAAGAGCCTCTTCGTGTTACACACCCAACACAGGATATCCTGTCCTCATGGTGAACTGTGCTCCTTAAGTTCACTTTTTTTTCTTTTCATACTGATATCGTCTATGCAGCTCGCAGCGGTCACTCAGCATTCGATGGTCATCCGCTGGTCAACA
This sequence comes from Romanogobio albipinnatus, assembly GCA_023566225.1. Lineage (NCBI taxonomy): Eukaryota > Metazoa > Chordata > Actinopteri > Cypriniformes > Gobionidae > Romanogobio > Romanogobio albipinnatus. The sequence continues at coordinate 5,826,442 of CM042256.1, read as the reverse complement.
ATGTATTTACAGTCAACGTTGATTTCATCTGGAGCGAATCTGGGCTCAAAGCAAGGTCAGATCTGTGAGCAGCCTCAGAGTCTCTGCTGAAATCAGTGAACACAGCCGTACACTCACCAGAGGCTGTTGGCATTGTCAAAAGGCAAAGTATTTCAGGCAAACCTTGAAGCAGAGACGCCCCCGTGTTCAGAATGTGGAGTCAAAACAATCCTTCAGGAGCCATCCGATTGGTCCTCGCCGGCCTCATTTCTTCAGACACTGGTACATGAGTGCTCTGGGATTCAGCATGTAGCGCTCAGAGTTGAAGAACTTGAGATACTGAGGCATAGAGGACCTCGGGGTCATGTACGACATGCCTGGAGCCACGGCCATCGCTTCGGCAAGCTTCTGCTTCATTTCTTTCACCTCGTGGTCTTGTTTAAATATTTTAACTGTGAAGAAGACATTGAGACAGATATTAATATTGTGGCCGATACCAACAAGCCATTCATCATTTTATATTCATTTTATATTAAAATAACTTTGAACAGCTTGAAAAATGCTATCTATCTATCTATCTATCTATCTATCTATCTATCTATCTATCTATCTATCTATCTATCTATCTATCTATCTATCTATCTATCTATCTATCTATCTATCCATCCATCCCTCCTCTATCCATCCATCCATCCATCCATCCATCCATCCATCCATCCATCCATCCATCCATCTATCTATCTATCTATCTATCTATCTATCTATCTATCTATCTATCTATCTATCTATCTATCTATCTATCTATCCCTCCTCTATCTATCTATCTATCTATCTATCTATCTATCTATCTATCTATCTATCTATCTATCTATCTATCTATCTATCCCTCCTCTATCTATCTATCTATCTATCTATCTATCTATCTATCCATCCATCCATCCATCCATCCATCCATCCATCCATCCATCCATCCCTCCATCCATCCCTCCATCCATCTTCTATCTATCTATCTATCTATCTATCTATCTATCTATCTATCTATCTATCCCATCCATCCATCCATCCATCCATCAATCCATCAATCCATCCATCCATCCATCCATCCATCCATCCATCCATCCATCTATCTATCCTTTCATTCATCCATCCATCTATTCATCCATCATGTTAAATCATGCTAGCAATATGTTAATTAATGTTAACAACATGCTAATTCGTGCTAGCAACACACTAAAACATGCCAGCAAAATGCTAAATCATGCTAGCAATATGTTAATACGTGCTAAAATGTTAAAACATGTTAGTATGTTTAAAACGTTAGCAACATGTAAATTCATGTTAAACATGCTAAAACATGTTAACAACATGCTAATTTATGCTAACATGTTAAAACATGCCAGCAAAATGCTAAATCATGCTAGCAATATGTTAATACGTGCTAAAATGTTAAAACATGTTAGTATGTTTAAAACGTTAGCAACATGTAAATTCATGTTAAACATGCTAAAACATGTTAACAACATGCAAATTTATGCTAACATGTTAAAACATGCCAGCTACATGCTGAACCATGCTAGCTTCTTGCTAAAATATGCTAGTAACATTTTTTTACATTGTCTGAGTAAAACCTTCAAACTTCAAGCTGTTCAGTTATTTTTTTCAGACCTTGTCAAGCCAACATCAACGTTTGTCTCCAAACATTACAATCGAGCAGATTTATAGTATATTATTATACTAAAACTCTATACAGTTTTGTTTATAACAGACAAATGTGTTGCCATTAGTTAAGTAAGGAATAATTGACTCCGGGCCGTTCAATTATTAGAATAAAAATGCACACCCGAGGTGGTGATGCGGTCACGACGCGAAGCGGAGTTACACCTCGGGTGTGCATTATTATTCTAATAATTGAACGGCCCGGAGTCAATTATTCCACTTATACTACGGTTACTACACCTCAAGACATCGATCCGAAGATATATTTAAAGGGATTCGTCCGGTTTTTGTACTTAAATCGCTATTGTGAGTAGGACTATTTCTTCCGCGTCTCATCCAACGGCTCTTTTGCTAGTTCCGAAACGTCATTTTAAAGCTGTTAACGAAGGCTTGAGCCGTTGATCGCATTCTACTGCAGTTATTAATAAAGTTATTAGAAAGAGAGCGAGAGAGAGCGAGAGAGAGAGAGAGAGAGAGAGAGAGAGAGAGAGAGAGAGAGAGAGAGAGAGCGAGTGCTTGTGTGAATTAGGCTCCCTCTGTGCGTCTCTAAACAGCGCTGTTATTACCTCACTAGTGAATAAATGTCACGTGTAGCCTTTAAGTTGCTCCACTATATAGGCTAACTGATCAAATGGTCAGGGCAGCGCTGACACCTTTTTGTGCAAACTGTAGTGCGTGTGCGAGCACGTGTGATTTCAGTAATGAGACAGAAAAGCTTGCCTTTGATGTCCGCTTCCGTCTGTTGGTTTTCATCTGGACTGTCTAATACTGCTGCCGCCCAGTTGTTGAACGTTTTATATTCACCGTAAATATTAAGATTTACTTTAGGAAAATCGTCTGTCATATTGTTGTTTTTTAGTCCTGTAATTTGCGTTATTACAGTTAACTATGCGAAGTGATATGGAACTGTAATGCGGTCAAGAGCTGCCTGGAACTACGTTCGCTGTGCATCTCCCAGAAAATAATTGCACACCTCAGAACGTTCATCAGCCAATCAGATTCAAGCATTCAACGGCCCCGTAGTATAACATGAACTAACAATGAACAATATTTCTAAAGCATTTATTAATTTTAGTTAATATCTACATAAAAGTTTCTCTGTTAAGATTTATTAATACACCTTGTCGACAGTTTTGTCTAAATAAACTAAAATAAATCATTGTTAGTGTTATTAGATTCTAAGATTAACTTTAAGCAATCTTTAGATGACTGATCATAGTGTACCTTTAAATATCCAAAGTTGATTAATGAATATATGTTTAGAAGATCTCTAAAATCTGCCAATATAGCATCAATATCACGCATTATTAGAAACAACTGTGAGTGTTGGATGGATAGCGGTCATGATTTGAAACGAGCTGAACCTTGTGCGATCTCCAGCTGCCGGCGTGCGTCTCCCAGCGCAGAGAACAGGTCCAGTTTGAGACGGGTTTCTGCACTCAGGTTGTACTCCAGATGCTGAGCTTTGTCCTGCAAGGAGGACAGAGCTGAGAGCAAAGCTTCCGCTTCCTGCTCGCTGCATCTGTTCCTCTGGAGGCTCTGGGGAGAGCAGGAGAATAGTACACGGATGAGACAGGAACAGAACAATATGAAATAATGGTGATATGAAATCTCATTTACCTAGTTTCAAATAATTGGGCTTTCAGCATTCCAGTGTGTAATAGTTTTGTGATATTAAAATAGTACTTTTAACTTTCAGACTACGCACTGAATTTGATGACGAACTTGCTAAAGTACATTCTATAGAGGTGGGTGATCTGGGAACTGCTAACTTTAGCCTGCTAGCATTGAAAGCATAAGATCCCACCCTCCCTGCAAATCGCCGTCCAAAGCCACGCCTCCTCCAAAACATGCACAGTCCAGAAGCGAGACAAACAGAGACGATGTTAATGGATTATATCATGCGTCATTCAGCGGTGAGAAAACTTCACAGTACAGTGAGTACAGCTCTACAATAACCAACGCAAACAACTGTCCGCCATTCTCACAGTGTACGTGAAGCACTGATGACGTGTGATGTGTGTGTGAACAGGCTGCGCAGTGATATGCAAACACACGTTGACTGACAGGGCACATGTATGGTCCTACGCCTTCCACAGACGATATATATTTATAAAAAAAAAACATTTAGTCACAAATCTGACAAAATCATTTTAACATCAATGTAAACAAACAAAAAAATGTAATGCAATATTTAAATACCAAAAACTCTTTGCTTGACTTTGCTTGGTAATATATAGTTACATCAACCTAAAACTTAACATCAAGAACATCCGGTAAACAAAGACACCTGAACTAGGGGTGACGATTATTTTAGTTTATTTTAATTGATCTTTGTTATTAAAAATAAGAACTAAAAACATTAGTCTTCACATTAATTAAATATACACTGATACATAATAAAGCTACAAAGGTTATTCAGCCAAGAGCACTGAGTGATTTTTTCTTTATCTTCTGTTGATTGACAGACAGCAGCAGGTTTACTGTATCAGCAGGTTTACTGTATCAGCAGGTTTACTGTATTAGCAGGTTTACTGTATTAGCAGGTTTACTGTATCAGCAGGTTTACTGTATCAGCAGGTTTACTGTATCAGCAGGTTTACTGTATTAGCAGGTTTACTGTATTAGCAGGTTTACTGTATCAGCAGGTTTACTGTATCAGCAGGTTTACTGTATTAGCAGGTTTACTGTATCAGCAGGTTTACTGTATTAGCAGGTTTACTGTATCAGCAGGTTTACTGTATTAGCAGGTTTACTGTATCAGCAGGTTTACTGCTTTAGCAGGTTTACTGTATCAGCAGGTTTACTGTATTAGCAGGTTTACTGTATCAGCAGGTTTACTGTATTAGCAGGTTTACTGTATCAGCAGGTTTACTGTATCAGCAGGTTTACTGTATTAGCAGGTTTACTGTATTAGCAGGTTTACTGTATCAGCAGGTTTACTGTATCAGCAGGTTTACTGTATTAGCAGGTTTACTGTATTAGCAGGTTTACTGTATCAGCAGGTTTACTGGATCAGCAGGTTTACTGTATCAGCAGGTTTACTGTATTAGCATGTTTACTGTATTAGCAGGTTTACTGTATTAGCAGGTTTACTGTATCAGCAGGTTTACTGTATTAGCAGGTTTACTGTATCAGCAGGTTTACTGTATTAGCAGGTTTACTGTATTAGCAGGTTTACTGTATCAGCAGGTTTACTGGATCAGCAGGTTTACTGTATCAGCAGGTTTACTGTATTAGCATGTTTACTGTATTAGCAGGTTTACTGTATTAGCAGGTTTACTGTATCAGCAGGTTTACTGTATCAGCAGGTTTACTGTAGTAGCAGGTTTACTGTATCAGCAGGTTTACTGTAGTAGCAGGTTTACTGTATCAGCAGGTTTACTGTAATAGCAGGTTTACTGTATCAGCAGGTTTACTGTATTAGCAGGTTTACTGTATCAGCAGGTTTACTGTATCAGCAGGTTTACTGTATCAGCAGGTTTACTGTAATAGCAGGTTTACTGTATCAGCAGGTTTACTGTATTAGCAGGTTTACTGTATCAGCAGGTTTACTGTATTAGCATGTTTACTGTATTAGCAGGTTTACTGTATTAGCAGGTTTACTGTATCAGCAGGTTTACTGTATCAGCAGGTTTACTGTAGTAGCAGGTTTACTGTATCAGCAGGTTTACTGTTTTAGCAGGTTTACTGTATCAGCAGGTTTACTGTATTAGCAGGTTTACTGTATTAGCAGGTTTACTGTATCAGCAGGTTTACTGTAATAGCAGGTTTACTGTATCAGCAGGTTTACTGTATCAGCAGGTTTACTGTAATAGCAGGTTTACTGTATCAGCAGGTTTACTGTATTAGCAGGTTTACTGTATCAGCAGGTTTACTGTATCAGCAGGTTTACTGTATCAGCAGGTTTACTGTATCAGCAGGTTTACTGTAATAGCAGGTTTACTGTATCAGCAGGTTTACTGTATCAGCAGGTTTACTGTATTAGCAGGTTTACAGCAGGTTTACTGTATCAGCAGGTTTACTGTATCAGCAGGTTTACTGTATTAGCAGGTTTACTGTATTAGCAGGTTTACAGCAGGTTTACTGTATTAGCAGGTTTACTGTATCAGCAGGTTTACTGTATTAGCAGGTTTACTGTAATAGCAGGTTTACTGTATCAGCAGGTTTACTGTATCAGCAGGTTTACTGTATCAGCAGGTTTACTGTATCAGCAGGTTTACTGTATTAGCAGGTTTACTGTATTAGCATGCTGTCACTTTAAGACCTAATGTACGTATCCTATTGACACGCATTCGGTTTCTTTCCCCAACTGATATCTTTCACTTAAAGCATAACCGACTGTGTTTACATGAATACTCATCAAGACAGCCATTTTGACATAACTGTGTGTGTATTTGACAGTTCGAGTGTGTAACAAGACACGAAACAGAACTGAAGGGATCACATGCTTTCAGAGAGGCGGCTTGTGCGCACATTTCGGTGTGTGTGTCAGACAGCAGTCAGCAATTGGAAGTGACATCAGATCTCGCTGAGGTGTACACGGCCGATGTACATCGATGTACACAGGCCGAATGTCTGACTTTGAGTGGCTTTCCAGACGTTATTTTAGAGAATGATGTGGGAAAAATCTAAATTCCGAGCTGTCTGGAACGCAGCATAAGTATCTTTCATAAATGTGCCTCATAAAAAAACATTACTGTTGTGCATCTTGAGACAATACAATGGCACTGAGATACATTTAAGATCTGTCAGTGCATGTGTCTTTCAGTTAAAACAGCTCAAATGTGCTTAAAGGGTTAGTTCACCCAAAAATGAAAATAATGTAATTTAATGCCAACATAATGTCAGTGTTGAATCATGATTCGGAGCGTTATGAATCAGTGTTGAATCATGATCGGAGCGTTATGAATCAGTATGTTGAATCATGCTTCAGAGCGTTATGAATCAATGTTGTATCATGATTCGGAGCGTTATGATTCAGTATGTTGAATCATGATTCAGAGCGTTATGAATCAGTGTTGAATCATGATCGGAGCGTTATGAATCAGTGTGTTGAATCATGATTCGGAGCGTTATGAATCAGTGTTGAATCATGATTCAGAGCGTTATGAATCAGTGTTGAATCATGATCGGAGCTTTATGAATCAGTGTTGAATCATGATTCGGAGCGTTATGAATCAGTGTTGAATCATGATTCGGAGCGTTATGAATCAGTGTGTTGAATCATGATTCGGAGCGTTATGAATCAGTGTTGAATCATGATTCGGAGCGTTATGAACCAGTGTGTTGAATCAAGAACAGAGCGTTATGAATCAGTGTGTTGAATCATGATTCGGAGCGTTATGAATCAGTGTTGAATCATGATCGGAGCGTTATGAATCAGTGTGTTGAATCATGATCGGAGCATTATGAATCAGTGTTGAATCATGATCAGAGCGTTATGAACCAGTGTGTTGAATCATGAACGGAGCGTTATGAATCAGTGTGTTGAATCATGATCGGAGCATTATGAATCAGTGTTGAATCATGATCAGAGCGTTATGAACCAGTGTGTTGAATCATGATCGGAGCGTTATGAATCAGTGTGCTGAATCATGAACGGAGCGTTATGAATCAGTGTGTTTAATCATGATTCGGAGCGTTATGAACCAGTGTGTTGAATCATGATTCGGAGCGTTATGAATCAGTGTTGAATCATGATCAGAGCGTAATGAATCAGTGTTGAATCATGATCGGAGCATTATGAACCAGTGTGTTGAATCATGATCGGAGCGTTATGAACCAGTGTTGAATCATGATCGGAGCATTATGAACCAGTGTGTTGAATCATGATCGGAGTGTTATGAATCAGTGTTGAATCATGATCGGAGCGTTATGAATCAGTGTGTTGAATCATGATCAGAGCGTTATGAATCAGTGTTGAATCATGATCGGAGCGTTATGAACCAGTGTGTTGAATCATGATCAGAGCGTTATGAATCAGTGTGTTGAATCATGATCAGAGCGTTATGAATCAGTGTGTTGAATCATGATCGGAGCGTTATGAATCAGTGTTGAATCATGATCAGAGCGTTATGAATCAGTGTGTTTAATCATGATCGGAGCGTTATGAACCAGTGTGTTGAATCATGATCGGAGCGTTATGAACCAGTGTGTTGAATCATGAACGGAGCATTATGAATCAGTGTGTTTAATCATGATTCGGAGCGTTATGAATCAGTGTTGAATCATGATCAGAGCGTTATGAATCAGTGTTGAATCATGATCGGAGCGTTATGAATCAGTGTGTTGAATCATGATCGGAGCGTTATGAATCAGTGTTGAATCATGATCAGAGCGTTATGAACCAGTGTGTTAAATCATGATCGGAGCGTTATGAACCAGTGTGTTGAATCATGATTCGGAGCGTTATGAACCAGTGTGTTGAATCATGATCGGAGCGTTATGAACCAGTGTGTTGAATCATGATCGGAGCGTTATGAATCAGCATGTTGAATCATGATCGGAGCGTTATGAATCAGTGTGTTGAATCATGATCGGAGCGTTATGAATCAGTGTTGAATCATGATTCGGAGCGTTATGAATCAGTGTTGAATCATGATTTGGAGCGTTATGAACCAGTGTGTTGAATCATGATCGGAGCGTTATGAATCAGTATGTTGAATCATGATCGGAGCGTTATGAACCAGTGTGTTGAATCATGATCGGAGCGTTATGAACCAGTGTGTTGAATCATGATCGGAGCGTTATGAATCAGTGTTGAATCATGATCAGAGCGTTATGAATCAGTATGTTGAATCATGATCGGAGCGTTATGAACCAGTGTGTTGAATCATGATCGGAGCGTTATGAATCAGTATGTTGAATCATGATCGGAGCGTTATGAACCAGTGTGTTGAATCATGATCGGAGCGTTATGAATCAGTGTTGAATCATGATTCGGAGCGTTATGAATCAGTGTTGAATCATGATTTGGAGCGTTATGAACCAGTGTGTTGAATCATGATCGGAGCGTTATGAATCAGTGTGTTGAATCATGATCGGAGCGTTATGAATCAGTGTTGAATCATGATCGGAGCGTTATGAATCAGTGTTGAATCATGATCGGAGCGTTATGAATCAGTGTTGAATCACGATTCGGATCGCGTGTCAAACCTCCCACCTGCTGAAATCATGTGACTTTGGCTCTCAGTGCCGCTGATTCGATACGCTCCGAAGCTTCATGATGCCGTGTTTTGAAATCGGTTATCACTATATAAGTCGTTATTTAGTTTTTTTGGCGTACCAAAAATATTCTCGTTGCTTTATAATATTCATATAGAACCCCTGTACTCACATGAACTGATTTAAATATGTTTTTAGTACATTAATGGATCTTGAGAGAGGAAATGTCATTGCTGGCTATGCAGACCTCACTGAGCCTTCGGATTTCAGCAAAAATATCTTCATATCTTCGAGGTCTTACGGGTGTGGAACGGCATGAGGGTGAGGAATAAATGACATTATATTCATTTTTGTGTGAACTAACCCTTTAAGCCTTGTCTGTTAGTTTGCTAAATATCTGTCAGTCTTGCAGACTTGCATTACTCTTTCAATTCCAATACAAAAAAGTTTGGAAACACTTTCCATTTAAAGAGAAAAACGTTCAAAAAGATTGAATGGTGATAAAATCATTCTCAGGTTGCACAATAGTTTCTAAAAGACGTGGTTTCTCTCTTGGCATGTTTGATATAACAGATGGCACTAACAGCATTTAAACTGGGCAAGGAACAAGAAATAATGGCCAAAAAAAAAAAAAACCTGCTGAAAAATCCAGCATCAATTCCATGGCGGTCTAGGCTGGTTTCTGCTAGTTAGAGCTGGTCTATCAACAAACCAGTATCCAGCATCTCATGCTGTTCCCAGCATGCAAAACATACCTGATGCTGGATTTTTCAGCAGGGAATAATAACAGAAACTTTCACCCACACCAATAAAAAATAAAGAGAGCCACGGACTGAACACCACATAGCAAGCTACCGGACGAACACAAACATATGAACCACAAACATCCAGCACATCACATTTCAAAGCAGAAGGAAACTGAACAGATCTACCAACCGCGTCCTTTACCTCCACTTCATTCTCTAGAGCTATCATTCGATTCTCTTTCTCCTGATACTCCAGCTGTAGTTGTTTGTACTCTGAGTCTAGATCTTTAGCTTTTTTCCTCAACATTTGAGTTTCACTGTGTTCTTGCCTATAGTGGATGGACAAAAAACAACAATTTACAGGTTTATTTCGCCATTGCTGTTCTGATTTGTGAGTTCTACTGCCAATTATAACCGTAATTGAAAAGACGGCCATTTAGATCTAGTCTCAAAGAGATTCAATATCACATATTCATGATTAATATATACACATATAAATGCTTCTTGCACTCTTGCTTCATAAATACAATTACCTATGTGATGCGCTCCGGAGTAAAATCGTTGCTTCATCGAATTTTTGGGCTCTGACGTCTGTGATTTGTTTTTCTACTGCAACCCGAGCCTCTGCTTCCATTCTGACTTTCTTTTCCAGCAAGGAACAGTTTTGTTTGTCCTTCTGTCTGGATTTTGTGAGACACTGAATCCTGCACAGCACCAAAGGATTTAAAGGAACAGCGTTAGAATTAGTCAGGTTACACACACTCTTACAATAAGAAAAGCAGTTCTCTTGTTGCACATCATTCATTTGTAATACCGTTCAAGTGATTTTTAAAATGTTGCTGTTTTTATTTGATCAAAAATGCAGTAATATTGTGAAATATTATTACAATTTAAAATAACAGTATTGTATATGAATATATTTTTTAAATGTAATTTATTCCTGTTTTCAGCATCATTACGTGATCCTTCAGAAATCATTCTGATATGCTGCTCAGGAAACATTTAATTTATTATAAATACTGAAACCGAGACTGTTGTTTATGTGTCTCTGTGGTGTTTTTAATATGCTTTCAGACAAACCATGTGCAAATTCATAAGTCAACACCATTGCTGAGTATTTTTTCTTTAAAACTGCAGTGAACCAAAGACATTGGTGGTGTTTCTGACGTCACAAACTACCTTATAACCAATCACGTCAACATGTGGGCGGGCTTTTGCATATCATTAACTATGACTGCTCTGATGCAGGAGAGTCTCAAGAGACGCCATACCGGTATACTTTTCTGTTGTACATTTAGCAATATAGCGGGTGTATGATGTATATGATGATGTAATGATGAATGCCTTTCTCCACTGACGTTCTGTGATGTTCAAAGCGTTTCTAAGGATGATGAGACTGTGATGGTGAACGGGATCATGGTTTGTGTGACATTAGCAACACATTATTAGCTGTTTGATAATGTGGTCAAGCTAAAGGCTAATCATTTTAATTACTGTTATGTGTCTGATGTTGTAAAGAGCGATACCTTTGTGCAGCGTTTACTACAGTAACATGAGTAAAGTTGAGCGATTGGTCTCTGAGCTGGAGTGAGTGAGTGGAGGCAGGGCTCATTTGCATATTCATGAATCTGCGCATACTAAATGAAGCAACGGTGTAGAGTTACATTCAAGCTATTTTAGAGCATGAAGACATTTTTCACAGAATAAAACTTTAAATATGTAATTTTGTTGATCAAAGATGAGTTTTAAGGGATACAATTATTGACTACAGGGGGACTTTAAGGATTGTTTGATGAATAGGAAGTGTTTTTCTACAACACTTGCTGAATGAAAGTAGTTATTTATTTTAAAAAAATAGAAATTAGAAATTGAACGGTAGTGAATGCGTGTTTCTTCAAGTAAGTGTAATTTGGGCTCTTTCTAAATTCACATTTTATGTATCCTGAATACAAACAAATGATATCTTTATAAAACCACACAAAAATATACAAGTGCTATTTAATTTTTTTTTTCATCATGGCGCCACAACTGTGGGACGGTAGTAAATGGATTATTTTCACACAATAAATACTGAAATGGTTTATAATTTAGTCTTTGTTTGGATTATCATCGTTTTTAAGGCAAGACATTACAGGTAAAAACATGCAGCTGTCAATTTTGAGATTTTCTAGCTTTTCGTAAAGTGATTTTTCAGACTAGGAAAGAAAACATCCAAAATACACTTTTAAGTGTGTCTTTTATAGGACTTTATATATTTGCGTCTGTAGATTTCAATTACAGTGCATTTCTTTAAAGGCCGTTTTCTCAAAATGAGTCCACTTCAGCAGCACTTACATCCACCAAACTTTACAGCTTTATTCCTATCTATATTCTGAAAGATTAGGTGTGTTTATATATAATTTGCATGCTGATATACAACAATTTATTCCTAAAAAAATTGTGCAATTTAATTTTTCTTCTAGCTGTTGACAGTATTTTCTGATTTATGGAGTGATGAAAATAGATTTTTGTCAACAAAAAAAAAACAATTAAACAAGAATTTTGAACCTGGCTTTATCCAATATTTAGTTTTTTGTTCAAGAAATGAATGCATATTTAATTAGATAATGAATCCTTTGCATTTCATATTTAAACACCATTTCAGAAAACTTGTAATTAGGGGTGTAACAATATACCGTGTCATAATATATCGCAATACAAAAATGCAACAATATGTATCGTTGGATAGTGACAATATGTATTGTGTATAGTTCACCCAAAATGACAATTTCTCTGTGAGTTTTAGTGTCAGTACTACATTAAACTACTATATATAATGTTGAATAATGTTGAATAATGCAATGGGGGAATATTTGTGGTTCCTGATGCCAAATGTCTTATGTCTAAAATAATTCTGTATTTTCAGCTTCAAAATCATGAATATTTTTGTTCTGGTGTCCATTGTCCTGTGCATTGGGTTACCAGCACCAAACCTGTTCATTTCCACCCCTAATGTAAAATGATTAAAATGCATTTTAATCAACAGTACATTTTTTTGTTAACCTTTTACCATATGTTTTCGAGTTTCGCAATAATATCGTATCGTGAGTTCAGTATCGCGATATGTATCGAATCGTGACATGAGGGTATCGTTACTCCCCTACTTGTGTAATACAAAAAAATGTTAGCAATTTTTAATGTAATCAATCAAGTGGGCAAATATTGTGATACCTAGATTTTTTTTTACCCTATTCACCTGGGGTGTCTTGCCTTAAAGGATCACGCCACTATTTTTGAAAAAAGGCATATTTTCCAGCTCCCCTAGAGTTAAAAAGTTGAGTTTTACCCTTTTCGAATCCATTCAGCCGATCTTCGGGTCTTGTGGTAGCACTTTTAACATAGCTTAGCATAGATCATTGAATCTGATTAGACCGTTAGCATGGGTGCAGCGGCGCAATGATATTACGCAGCTCCTGAAAATAGTCCCCAGCACGCTCCCTGTGTAAGCAGGTTATCACATTGGTTATGTTGACGGAAGTTAGCCTATTTTCAGGCGCTGTGTAATATCATTGCGCCGCTGCACTCATGTTGCGGCTCACAGCTCTTGATTATTACGCAGGAATGAGAGTATAGCTCCTAGCTATATCGGCCTAGCCTGGATGCCAGACGAACTTAGCCCCGCCCACAACATTTTTTGCACAGGCAGTTCGGTCTGGACATGATCCGTAGAGAAGTAATTATGCCCGAACAGAAACTGTTCGGACCAATGAAATTGTCAGGGCCGGCTTTAGACGATGATGGACAGATGATAAACAGTGACGTAATCATCCACGTCATCAAAGGCGCTTGGGTTGAATTTGTTCTAATCCTAAACGGAGAACTTGTTCGTATATGCATTCACTTTTACTATTTCTCTCAGAAATGATGATCGTGTTGGTAAGTACTCTGTGTATCCTTAAATTCTTTTTTTACAACACCGGCAAAGATCGTTTACACTCATCTTCTTCTTCTAACGTGACTTATTCTAGCGTGCGTGCAGACAGGGTTGCCAAGTTTTTACAGCAAAACTCGCCCAATTGCTACTCAAAACTAGCCAAAAACAAGCCCAATAGCTTTCCGGTGGGGGGGTTCTCCGGGAAAAATGGCATTTGGGGGGTAAAATATGTGTTATTTTGGCTGGACTGCTAAATTTCGCATTCCTGGGTCTGTATATCACATAATTGGGGTCGCTTCAACCCGCGGACTTGGCAACACAGTGCAGTTGAGTTCTGTTGACGTTTGACAACTAACGTTATGCGTCGCTCCGTTGCTCTGATTGGTTGTAGGTCTATCCAATTGAGGTCTTTCCTGGTTCGGTTTAAACACGCCCCATAATCACAGCCTAACGGAGCAGATCAGACTCATATTCTGACTAGAATTGAGTATGACGACGTCAGGCTAATATTGGCCTAGAAAATCACAACTTTTCATTTTCTGTTGGTCTTAGTACACGATGGAACTACAGAAGAGTCGAGTTTTAAATAGGAAAAATATCGAAACTCTTTGGTCATTTTTGAGCGAGATGCTAACGGTCTAATCAGTTTCAATGATCTATGCTAAGCTATGCTAACAGTGCTACCGCCAGACGTGGAGATCGACTGAATGGATTCAAAAACGGTAAAACTCAACTGTTTAACACTAGGGGAGCTGGGAAATGAGCCTATTTTCAAAAAAAGTTGCGTGTTCCTTTAAAAGTATGATAAATGATGAATTTTCAGAGTTTGTTTGAAAGTCTAAAACATGGGTAAAACAATACAATCTATAGGCCTACATAAAAGTCAAATATTCAAATTGTAATGTTATAATATAATATGAAAAAGAAACCCCCATATGTTTGATGCATACACACAAATCAAGCAGTCAAACTTCAATCAGAGCGACCGAACACCAGCCGGAGCACTAATGCCCAGAGCGACAGGAAGAGATCAGAGGACTCACTTGTTCTGCAGCAGTTCATTTGCATGTCTGAGCAGAGAGACTTCAGGCCGCAGACTGTGTTCACTGTTGGTGAGATTACAAATGTGACTGCGCAGCTCCTGCTCGCCCTGTCTGCTCACCTGCAGCTCTCCCTTCAGCTTCCTCATTTCTTGTTCCAGCCTGTGACAGACAGACAGATGGAGATCACAGTGTAAATGTGCTCACAATTCTGCACACCCATGAATTCTGAGCTGAAATGACATAAGCATACTTCAACATCTGGTCAGCGTGTGGGTTTGGAGGACTCGGGGAGATGTTCGACGAGCACCGTTCGGCTGAGTCCCCTATCGAGCTGATGGCTTTGGGGGCTTTCTGCCTCTTCTCCCCTTTGCTGTTAGGGAGGTTCACTGAACCTCGATGCACTTTCGGCAGGGAGCTCTTGGAGGGTCTTTGAGCTTTGCTGCTCTGGTCCTCCTGAGGTAGGTTTTCAGTCATTTCTAGCATGGATGCAGAGTCCAAATGAAGTTCACCTCCACGATGCTTGGGCCCTGGAGTTTGTGGATTCGTGTCTCTTTCGGGTCTCGCAGGAAGTCTCTGGATTTGAAGGCAGTCTTCCATGTTTTGTTTGTCCTCTGAGGTGACGGCATCAGATGGACACTGGTATTGTGTCGGCCTGGATTTGGCCACCTTATATTTGGGATCTGTACAATGACATGTGTCACAATTTTAATTCAATTATATTTGATTACCAAATTGAACTGCAAATTATGTCATTATGTAAAAATCAGTTTCGGGTCAAAATGACCCGAGGGAAGGATGAAGGACCTGTAATGTTTTTCGACATTTTGTGTGTGTAATGTTGCTGTTTATGCATGACAAATGTTTTGTGCAATATTAAAACCTTCATCCTTCCCTCGCATCCTGTAACAAATCCTTCCCTCGTGGGTCAAAATGACCCAGAGCCCTAAAGTTATACCTTTTTTTTGTCTAGAATTTTTTGTTCATTTCATTTTTATAATATTTTTTAATGCTTTTTGGGGATTTTTTATTTTATTTACCTTTAAATTACTAGATTTGCTCAATAAATAATATAATTTAAGCACATTCTTTTAACTTAAATTCAAAGAAACTCTCCAATTCATGCAATAACTAGCTCAAAATATCTCACATATGCTGACCTCTTGTGGGAAAAAAATAATATAACATGATATTTCATGACTCTTGCCACTAGATGGCCTTATTCCGCTGGGTCCTGAAGTCAGTTCTAGAGTTTATCTCTTCAGAATGCATTCAGATATACACATGTAGACAATATATAATAATTTTTTGGTTAATTTTGAGCATTTTTTAGGTTTTTCTATGTTTACTCAAGCATTCCATTCATTCCTAAGGGGGTCAAATTGACCCGTGAGGGAAGGATTTGTTACTTTTTTACATTTAAACCACATAAACTCTTAAATCCAGTAAATGTTTTGTGTATTCGTGGTTCAAGTGCGACAAAAGTCCTGAGGTCTTGGACCACTCCGATGAACACTCAATTTTTAAAAGAAAAATTAAAAATCAGTTTCGGGTCAAAATGACCCGAGAGAAGGATGAAGGACCTGTAATGTTTTTCGACATTTTGTATGTGTAATGTTGCTGTTTAAGCATGACAAATGTTTTGTGCAATATTAAAACCTTCATCCTTCCCTCGCATCCTGTAACAAATCCTTCCCTCGTGGGTCAAAATGACCCAGAGCCCTAAAATTATACCTTTTTTTTTGTCTAGAATTTTTTGTTCATTTCATTTTTATAATATTTTTTAATGCTTTTTGGGGATTTTTTTTTTTTATTTACCTTTAAATTACTAGATTTGCTCAATAAATAATATAATTTAAGCACATTCTTTTAACTTAAATTCAAAGTAACTCTCCAATTCATGCAATAACCAGCTCAAAATATCTCACATATGCTGACCTCTTGTGGAAAAAAAATAATCTGGGACCACTCCGATGAACACTCAATTTTTAAAAGAAAAATTAAAAATCAGTTTCGGGTCAAAATGACCCGAGGGAAGGATAAAGGACCTGTAATGTTTTTCGACATTGTGTGTGTGTAATGTTGCTGTTTAAGCATGACAAATGTCTGCAAGGGTCTTACAAAGCAGAAAGTCCACTCCAAAGGGAGTTAAGGCCCATCCACACCCATAACAATAACTATTACTATATTAGTGTCTACCACACCGGGCGATACCGTTCAGTTTATTCTAAGCGAATTCTGATTGGCTGTCAATGTTTTTATTGTTCATCAGCTGGAGAAAAAAAAATTCTGAAAGTGACGTCAACGATATTGTCATTCATCGTTATAGCTGTGGTGTGAAATCTGCCATTCTTTTATATGTAGATCGATTCTGAGGTCTGGTTGAGTTGCGTTAGTGGTGTGTTGAAAGTCGCGGTTATAGTAAGGGCCGTGACATTTCCGAAACCAATCACAACACACTGGTCCAGCTGAAGAAAAAAACAGCAAGACCGCAAGACATTAACGAATGAAAAATGCAAGTACGTTATTACCTGTTCGTGGTCAGACAATAGCCGCGTGTGGTGTCCAAGTTTGTAAATAAGGACTAAATGACAGCTTCTGATATATTTGTATAGTGATTTATTTCATTCATCTCCCTCTTGCTGGTGTACCTTTGTATTGTGTGACATAGTCCAGTGCAGGCGTGTTTAGGGCAGGTTTTACAGGAATGCCGCAAGGCATGATTTCGGCCTCTGTGCTCGCGCTGGCCAGTGGAAAAGCGGCTAAAGAAGGCTTAAAGGCTCTGTCGTTTCAAAGAATATCACAACGCCGGCGAGCGCGCCGAGTATAAACACGTCCCCCAAACGGACGAGGTGCGCGCGCAGTCAGAGGAGGCTTGCTCTGCGGAGCCAAACGAAAGTATAAACAAGGCTTAATGGATGAAGATGGCAGAAGACGACTGTACATTCGCGAGATGGACGTATGCGCCTTACTTCGAGTTTGTCAGAGATAAGGACAAGAAGAACGTAAAAGTCAAATGCAACCTTTGTCTAAAACCGAAAGAACTATCGACGTCTCGAAATAGCACTAGCAATTTAAAAAAAACATCTTTTGCACTTTGTGCATGAAAATAGGCTAACTTCCGTCAACAAAACCGGAGGTGGAAAGTAACGAATTGCAGGCCTGAAAGCGAAACGCAGTCGTGAACTCCTGGATAGTATGGCAATACTTAAATAGCCGGGTGTTGTCCTGGGGGATAACAAATTACCAAACAAAATGCACATAGAAACACATAGAACAGGGGTCTCAAACTCGCGGCCCGCGGGCCACTTGCGGCCCGCAGGATGATATTTTGTGGCCCCCTTCTTGACATCAAAGTTTAGTGTAAGTGCAGCCCGCGCGTTGCTCTGAAAAGCACCTTTTTGCTGAGTCGTTGCGTGTGCCACGCTTGCCACGCTTGCTGCCTCCTTTGTGTGTGTGTGTGTGTGTGTGAGAGAGAGAGAGTTGGCTCGCCCCTCCCTCGTGCAGTATAATTGGTTGACACCGCGTGATTGACAGGAACAGACGAACGAAGCTGATCAGACAGTTGAAACGAATATGGTATAACAGCGCTCGTCAATGTCAAAATGATTGAGATGGCCAATCAAATCAAAGTAGGCGGGGTTTACGTTCTCTTTTGGCTCGTGCACACTGCACAGTCTTTACACACAGACGACGCGTCAATCTATCGCTTAATGCCGTTGCTGAGAGAGCTCTATTCTTTCCGGACAAAATGCAAAGTGTCCATGGTCTTATTATATAATCATTGATGAGCATCTTTGATTTTAATGAAGAAAAACTATATGAGAGCAGATTAGAACCCGGAACCTTTGACACGGTTGACAAAAACTCTACCACCAGACCACTAGAGAATTCAATAGTCTTTCGCGGATCTATGTATTTATTCACTCACTCATGCAAAGAATATCGGGACTAATAATATATTTGACGCAAATGAATGCAAATATTGTTTACAAATAGTCCCAAAAAGATTATTTCCCAACTAGAATTAGACCTAGAATTTCACTCAGTTCTGTTTGACCTGGTTCCGGCCTTGCTGTGAAATAGTGTATTATTTAAAATAAAATTAAAATCATTAATTATTTCATATTACATGATTTAATTTCTATAGGCTATATTTAGTTCAAATTCAGAGGAACAGTTCATGTTCAGAAGAAACATTCATGTTGAAGAACTGTAAATAATAAAGATTGAGAAGATTGGAAATGTTGTGCTGCTTTTTTTTTTGGAATACTTGAAACACTTTTTATGTGTAATACTTGATGCGGCCCAGCCTGACCCAGAGTCTACCTCCAGCGGTAAAATGAGTTTGAGACCCCTGACATTGAACATGTGCGGGAACACCATCCCTCTGTGCAGATAAAGGTATGTTTATAACATGATTTCTGTGATGCAAAGGGAATCCAGTCATGACAATTTAATTTACAGTATAACGCAGATGTCACGTAAAACACGCGCAAACGGATGGATGGATGAATACATCGAAAGTAGAGCTGAACAATAAATCAAATCGCGACATGGTCTGTGAATATTAAAACTCAAAACAATGCTATTTAAATATATGATCTGCTTGTTCTGTCTCTGTGTGAATGAGCAGCGCTGTTTCGTCTACTACATACTCAAGTACCCTACGCGATGCTCGAGGTGTTTTTAACGTCCCACAAACCATCTTTGGACATGAACATTTCCAGAGCTGATCTGAGACCCCCCTAATGAACATTTTCATCATTTTATTTGATTAAAAACCATTGTCAAATACACTCTAAAAACAGGTCAAAAAAACGTTTGATTAAATTGTGACAGAAACATATTACTATTGTAGGCCTACAATAGAAAACTTGTCAAAATAATAATAATAATAACACATAATTTAAACATTATTTAAGAATATATTTTTAAGTCCATGGTTTAATTTAGTAAAACTGTTTTGCAGCGCTTTGCCAAAAAAATGAAAGGATAAAAGTTTGTTACGTTTTATTTGACTACCACCATTTTGGTAATGTATTTGTATTAAATCACAAAAAGAAAAATTTCTTAGGACTCTATTATTCTTAAAGTTGTTAATCTAATTCATAATAATGTATTTAATTTAGTTCATTAGACATGTTTTATTGAAATCTTTCATTATTGAAATCATAATTGAAAAACGCCATTTTAACTGGTGATAATAATAACAACCATAATTTAATAATACAGTTTATTTATTAAATAATTAATACCGTGATGCTGTGAAACGGATGTTTTCATATCGAGAAAATCTAATTCTATTACAACCCTACACGGGAGAGTCCCCCACCCCGCTGTTAAAAAAAGTTACTCAGTACATTTTAAATGAACTACTTTTTACTTTTACTTGAGTAAATATTTAGACCGGTACTTTTACTTGTACTTAAGCAAAATTTTATTGAAGTAATAGTACTTTAACTTGAGTAGAACATTTTGTTACTCTTTCCACCTCTGAACAAAACCAACATGACAACTCGCTTGCAGAGGGGGCGTGCCTTATAACCATGGAGACATTTGTGAGAGATGATTCAGAAGATATTTACTTTGGTGCGGATCCTAAACTGCATCTATTTGAACCGGAATACCTGCAACTCTGCAACTACACAAACTTAGTGCTGGTCACGTTGGAAGTTACCTAGCTGGGGACTATTTTCAGGCGCTGCGTAATATCATTGCACCGCTGCACTCATGGTATGGCAGAAAAGCTCCTTGATTATTACGCAGGAATGAGAGAATAGTTCCTAGCCATATTGGCCTAGAAAATCGCAATTTCCGTCGGTCTTAGTACACGATGTAACCAGGGGCGTAAATCGCGGGGGGGGGGACGGGGGGGACAGGACCCCTCCAATCTGAGGGCTGTCCCCCCCTAAAAACCATGCTGAGTATTGTAAATAATATAACAATATATACTTAAAATAAATGTGTAAGTAGTAAAACAATACAAACGCAAACGGGACAAAAAATGCGTTTTAAGTTTAGAAACATTTTGAGTCCCCCCTCCCCCCTTGCCTCACAGTGGTTTGATCCACCGCACCTCAACTAACGTTACCCATAGACCGTAGAAAAACTACCACACAAGTTTGGGGAGAGAACAAGGCTCTTCAGACAGCAGTTGTGAAACACCAGTAAGTAGCTGTCAAGGCTATTTTATTCACTTTAAATGTCAGATGAAGTGATTCTTTTCTCTTTAATACAGATTAGGCAAAACACTGTTAATCACTTGCCCTCCGCCGCCCCGCCCCGCTCCGCTGTACAGTAATAACATCATTTAGTTCAGTTTGAGAACTGACAAAACAATTAAAAACTGAACGTGTCTGCTCAATACAGCACCAGCCGAACGAGCAAACCGCTGATAGACAAGATTATCGAAGATTTGGTTTCAAAGCGTACAAGCGCCTATTTAAGGGAGTGTGTACTGTTTTGTTGTTGTGTTTTTCATTACGAATAATCGGCTAATGAACCCAAAATTCAAGCAACCAGCCCCCGAATTCTAAAAATTGGCTAATTCTAAACCGTAAGTTCAGTCAGATCTGTGTAGGGTTTTGGTCAATATGATGATAAGTGGCAGATCAGAGGACGCAAGATAATTTAATAATTATAATATGACTGCGTGGTGAACCTTAATCGTATTTAAACTACTATCGCTTTGTGTTGTTGGTCAGATAAAATGACAGAGAAAAGAAAAACGGACATTAGATCATTTTTCAGTGCACCAAAACGGCAAATAAGTATGAAATGTTTTGTTTTTGTGGTACACATATCCTTACAAGTACGATTTTGGCTGTATTATTTGTGTCCCCTTCAAAAATTGCTCTTGAGAAATTTCATGTTTATTGTCCCCCCCAACTTTTAGATGAAATTTACGACCCTGGATGTAACTACAGAAGAGTCGAGTTTTAAAGGTCCCGTTCTTCGTGATCCCACTGTTCAAACTTTAGTTAGTGTGTAATGTTGCTGTTAGAGCATAAATAATACCTGTAAAATTATAAAGCTCAAAGTTCAATGCCAAGCGAGATATTTTATTTAACAGAAGTTCCCTTTCAAAGCCTACAGCGAACGGCCGGCTTGGACTACATCCTGGTACTTCCTTCATTAATTACGTCAGTAGAACAGACTAACCTCCGCCCACAAGAACACGCGCAAAAAGGGGGCGTGGTCTTGTTGCTGTCCCACGTGGAGAAGAGGAAGTGTCGCGTGGAGAAAAGGAAGTGTTGCG
The DNA here is from genome assembly GCA_023566225.1 of Romanogobio albipinnatus. NCBI lineage: Eukaryota > Metazoa > Chordata > Actinopteri > Cypriniformes > Gobionidae > Romanogobio > Romanogobio albipinnatus. The sequence continues at coordinate 5,804,620 of CM042256.1, read as the reverse complement.
TTTGAGTGTGTTTGTCGCCATGTCGTCGAGACGCTGTTATTTTCATCCCGGAGTCAAATCACCTTTGTTTGGCTTTCCCAGGGACGCTGTAGAGATCATTGAGCGCATACATCTCCCGTTAAGAGGCGTGACCTTTCCACGTGCGCTAAGCTGCTGTCGAATCACAACACAGGAACCGTGCAACGTGCGCTAAGCTGCGGTCAAATCCCAACACAGGAACCGCTGGCACAATCAGAACTCGTTACGTATTTCTGAAGGAGGGACTTCATAGAACAAGGAACTCATCAGCCGTTTTTAGGACAGTGAAAACAGCGGTGTACAGATGAGTAAATTGTGTTAAAAATACTGTTTTTTTTTTTACACACGAAACATGAACACATGTTATATTGCACACTGTAAACACAATCAAAGCTTCAAAAAACACGAAGAACGGGACCTTTAAATAGGAAGAATATCGAAACTCTTTGGTCATTTTTGAGCCAGATGCTAATGGTCTAATCAGATTCAATGATCTATGCTAAGCTATGCTAACAGTGCTACCGCCAGACCCGGAGATCGACTGAATGGATTAGAAAACGGTAAAACTCAACTGTCTAACTCTAGGGGAGCTGGGAAATGAGCCTATTTTCAAAAAAAGTGGTGTGTTCCTTTAAATAAATGTCACTTACCTTCCATCCACAATTTTGGGTACAGGTGCATGTAAGGAGGTAGGGATTGTTGCAGGAGATCCATGTGGAGGTCGTTCTCACTCTGAACAGATTTCTGAGTGCGCACTTTAAACATACTGGAGAAGTAGCAGGTTGCATCAAATCCCATATACACTAGAGGATAACCAATGCTGGAAGAAATCATTATTGTACAGTATGAAACACAGCTGGTGAAGTTATTGTTCATTTAAAACGTCCAAATTACATTTCGCTCTAAAATGGGCAATCAGAACCTACCAGTGTGCAGCAAATAGATGGGACAGATTTGCATGAGGGCTTTTCAGGTCCCTCAACCGTAGAGACGCCTCCATATACACTAAGAGTATCCACAATGTCACAGTCGACATACAGATTCCCTTCTCTGCAAGTAAGTACGTGTGTGAGTAAGTAAATAAACAAGTCTGTAATACTTTCAGGTGAGGGTTAATGAAATGGCAAGTGTTCAAGGCTTACCTGTGTGCCACATATAGTTGAGTAAGACATATGTGCTGGCTGCAAAAAACAACCAGTGTAAGGGTACAAAAATTAAACAGAATAAGTCCAGGGTAAATGCTGCACACACAAAAACCACACAGATGGCCTGTAAAAGAAAAGCAGAGGTTAGTTTTTTTAATGTCACACACAAATGCAGCAGATTTTAAAATATCATGGAACAAGAACATTCATTTTTAATCATAGACCGGGTTTTGTTATTATTCTGAAAGTAAATAATACAGTGCCCTCACTAATATTGGCACCCTTGGTAAATATGAGCAAAGGTGGCTGTGAAAATAAATCTGCATTGTTTATCCTTTTGATCTTTCATTCATAATATTCACACAATTCTAACCTTTCATTGAAGTAAAACAATTGAAAATCTCATTATGAAATAAATGTTTTTCTCCAATTCATGTCGGCCACAATTATTGCAACGCCCTTTCCCCAAGATACCAGCTCTGAGTCTTCTTCTGTAACGCCTGATGAGTTTGGAGATCAGAGCCCATTCCTTCATCCAGAATCTCTCCAGATCCTTCAGATTCCAGCTCTTCTCTTCAGTTCATCACTCATTCTCTATAGGGTTCAGGTCAGGAACTGGGACGGCCATGGCAGACGCTTCATTTTGTGCTCAGTCACACATTTTTGTGTTGATTTTGATGGATCATTGTCCTGATGGAAGATCCAACCACGGCCCATTATCAGATTTCTAGCAGAAGCGTCAGGTTTAGATTTTTGATCTGTTGGTATTTGCTAGAATCCATGGGCGTCGGAACCATTGTATGTGGGACAAGACCCACCCACTTTTTACGATCAATGATATTGGACCCACTCACTTTTATTGTCTCTAACATTCAGCACATGTCTGTATTTACATTTATGCATTTGGCAGACGCTTTTATCCAAAGCGACTTACAGTGCCCTTATTACAGGGACAATCCCCCTGGAGCAACATGGAGTAAAGTGCCTTGCTCAAGGACACACTGGTGGTGACCGCTGGGATCGAACCAGCAACCTTCTGCACATCAGTTCAGTGGTTTAACCCACTGGACCACCATCTCCATCCAGTCTGTTTACCTACCCCTAATCGATAAACACTTATTATTAAACACGTTAGACGCTTTATTTCCACTTTTCTTATATTTTCTTAATTTTTATTGAAAATAAATGCCTTTACGATCTGATATGTGAGGGGAAAAGGGAGTAGAGTGAGTTCGGCAAAAGGCAGACTCGAACCGCGGGTTGATTTGTGTCAAGAGTAGATGCTGTGCGTCTTACCCCTACACTACTGACGCTCGCAATGAGATGGCGATTTCCGTAATTTTGTCTTTCCGAACTATACGTTTAGCAAGCAAAGCGGTATATTTGTACTTAATGTAATTGGCATCTACTCCATTAAAACATTTCTGAGGGCCCACCCACATTTTTTTTGCTTCCGACGCCCATACTAGAATCCATGATACCATGAATCTGAACAAGATGTCCAGGACCTCCAGCAAAAAAACAGACCCACAGCATTAAAGGTCCCGTTCTTCGTGATCCCATTGTTCAAACTTTAGTTAGTGTGTAATGTTGCTGTTAGAGCATAAAAAATACCTGTAAAATTATAAAGCTCAAAGTTCAATGCCAAGCGAGATATTTTATTTAACAGAAGTTCCCTTTCAAAGCCTACAGCGAACGGCCGGCTTGGACTACATCCTGGTACTTCCTATATTAATTACGTCAGTCAGTAGAACAGACTAAACTCCGCCCACAAGAATACACGAAAAAGGGGGCGTGGTCTTGTTGCTGTCCCACGTGGAGAAGAGGACGTGTCGCGTGGAGAAAAGGAAGTGTTGCGTTTGAGTGTGTTTGTCGCCATGTCGTCGAGACACTGTTATTTTCATCCCGGAGTCAAATCACCTTTGTTTGGCTTTCCCAGGGACGCTGTAGAGATCATTAAGCGCATACATCTCCCGTTAAGAGGCGTGACCTTTCCACGTTCGCTAAGCTGCGGTCAAATCACAACACGGGAACCGCTGGCACAATCAGAACTCGTTACGTATTTCTGAAGGAGGGACTTCATAGAACAAGGAACTCATCAGCCGTTTTTAGGACAGTGAAAACAGCAGTACACAGATGAGTAAATTGTGTTAAAAAATACTGTTTTTTTTACACGCGAAACATGAACACATGTTATATTGCACACTGTAAACACAATCAAAGCTTCAAAAAACACGAAGAACGGGACCTTTAAAGATCCAGCGGTGTATTTAACCGAGGGCATGGGGGACTTTTGATCCCTGTTTGCACCAAAGCCATCTGGTGTGTTTGTGCCAAAAAGCTCTTTTTTTAGTTTGATCTGACCACAGAACCAGGTCCCGTCTGAAGCTCCAGGCGTGTCTGACACTGAATATGCTGGAGTTTGTTTCTGGATGAGCGAGGAGGATTTTTCTTCAAACCCTCCCAAACAACATGTGGTGATGTTGGAGCTGTTTGACACATTTTTTGTCTTTCTGACCCAAGACTCAACTAATCTCTGCACTTCTCCAGCTGTGATCTTGGAGAGTCTTTGTCCACTCAAACTCTCCTCCTCTCGTGCATTAGGACGATATAGACACACGTCCTCTTCCAGGCAGATTCCTGACATCTTTAGTTGATTGAACTTCTTAATTATTGCCCTGATGGTGGAAATGGGGATTTTCAATGCTTTAGCTCTTTTCTTACACACACTTTCTATTTTGTGAAGCTCAACAATCTTTTGCTGCACATCAGAACTATATTCTGTGGTTTTACTCATTGTGATGATGATTAAGGGAATTTGGCCTTTGTGTTTCCTCATATTTATACTCCTGTGGAACAGGAAGTCATGGCTGGACAATTGCAGGCTCCTAGTCATACATAAATATGAATGGGAATATACTTCATATTTAATTCCAAGGGTTGCCAATAATTGTGGCCGACATGAATTGGAGAAAAACATTTATTTCATAATAAGATTTTCAATTGTTTTACTTCAATGAAAGGTTAGAATTGTGTGAATATTATGAATGAAAGATCAAAAGGATAAACAATGCAGATTTATTTTCACAGCCGCCTTTGCTCATATTTACCAAGAGTGCCAGTATTACTGAGGGCACTGTACAATAGCATGCTGCCTACCAGTCCATGACAGTGGAACGTGGTGTAGACGGTCCCTAGAAAGAGCCAACAAGGCCACAGGTATTCCAGTCTGAACTCCAAAACAAAGTCAGCTAACAGCACCAGCATCCAGACAATCATGAACTTCAGGACAGAGTACGCGCTGAAAACAGGACAGAGAA
>CM042256.1:5742637-5795137 GCA_023566225.1 Romanogobio albipinnatus | reverse complement strand
AGTCAGTTAGACAGACAGACAGACAGACAGACAGACAGACAGACAGACTGACAGATAGACAGACAGATAGATAGTCAGTTAGACAGACAGACAAAGACAGACAGACAGACTGACAGATAGACAGACAGATAGATAGTCAGTTAGACAGACAGACAAATAGTCAGTCAGAAAGTCATTTAGACAGACAGACAGACAGACTGACAGATAGACAGACAGATAGATAGTCAGTTAGACAGACAGACAGACAGACAGACAGACAGACAGATAGACAGACAGATAGATAGATAGTCAGTCAGATAGTCAGTCAGACAGACAGATAGTCAGACATATAGATAGACAGATAGTCAGACAGACAGATAGACTTATTTCCACATGATATACCCCCCCCGCCATTCAACCTGTGCTTAAGGTCTGTGTGGAGGACGTGAAAAAAACAGAAGACCAGGAAAGCACCAGGCCCAGGCGTTACTTCCTGCTCTAGCTGAGGAAGTTTAACCTGCCGCAGGAGTTGCTGACACAGTTCTACTCAGCCGTCATCGAGTAGACCCTGTAGCCAAGACTGGTTGCCCTAAGCAGGGCTGAGCCGGTGTCAGTACCTGGATGAGAGACCTCATGGGAAAACCAAGATGCTTCTGGAAGAGCTGTTAGTGAGGCCAGCAGGGGGCGCTGCTCACCCTGTGGTCTGTGTGGGTCCTACTCCTAATGCCCCAGTATAGTGATGGGGACACTGCACTGTAACAAGATGAGGCATTAAACCGAGGTCCTGATTCTCTGTGGTCATTAAAAAACCCATGGCACTTCTCGTAAAAGAGTCCTGGCCAAATTCCCTCCACTGGCCTTTATCATTCATAGCCTCCTAATAATCCTCATCCACTGAATAGGGTTGATCACTCTCTCCCCTCTCCACCTGTAGCTGGTGTGTGGTGTGCGCACTGCTGAGCTGTGGCTGCACACTGTGGTTGTGGAGGAGAAGCCACCTGATGGATTCCTGAAGCGCTTTGGGTGTACAGTAGTACATAGCGCTGTATAAAGTGCACCCGGGAAGTATTCACAGCGCTTCACTTTCCATATTTTATGTTACAGCCTTATTCCAAAACGGATTATATTCATAATTTTCCCCCTCAAAAAGCATGTTTTTTACTACATAATAATGATCTATAATTGTGTTTTCTCTTAAATAAATATAACTATATGTTTTTTAAGAGGTTCAATGTTTGAAAATGATTCGTTAGAAATTTCAGTTATCAGTTACATTAGTAAAGTAATTGAAATAGTTACACTACTTATTACTTTTTTTTTTTTTTAAGTAACTTGTAATCTGTAACCTAATACATTTCGAAAGTAACCTTCCCAACACTGCTTGTTATATTCGCCCACTGGAAGCTTTAGTACCAAAAAAAATTCCTTGTGTGTGCAAGCACACTTTGCAATAAAGCTCTTTCTGATTCTGATGGTCTTCTTCAGAAACAAAAATAAAGGAAATAGCACCTTATTGTGGTGTTGTATAACTTTGTAATGTAATGTGGTGTAATGTAATAAACTTTTAGGTGATTTTTTTTTAAGAGAAAACCGGAACACTTTCCCTTCCTCAGTCAAGACATGCTGTGCATGTTGGAAAGGTAATGCCATTGACTCTTGACACCACATGGTAAAGTCAAACACCAGTTTCCTGACCACATACACACCTCGATTGTCTAAATACCCAATAATACACTTCTGCTTAATCTGGCATCTCACTAGAAATCTGTAGAGAATGAACTGGAATGGAGTCTGGCACCTGTCGGTATATAGCAGTCTGCTAGCTTTTAAGACTAATCGCAATGCATACAGGAAGCAAATTAAGTACATACTTTGTTATATTGTCTTTTATTTTATTTGATGCTTGTATGCATGTATACAAATATCAACGTCTTCAACCATCAGTAGTATGATGTACTTTATACAATTCTGAAATGCTAAAAAAAAAGAGTAAATAATATATAATAATGAGTTGTTTCTTATTTCTGCAGCTAATGCGATTCTCCACTCAAAACAATTCTCTTTCAAAACACAGCAATGATTGAAGATCATGCATCTTAAAGCACAAAATTATAATTCTCTCGGATGAGAATAGGCATCGTTCTGGTGGGCAGTCATCTTTATATTTCCGTTGCATCTGTCCAATTGTGCTGCAAGAATCTCCACATCCATCTGCTCTCACAGACTGTAGAGTCTGCTGTGTTTATTTCTGGGTGATGGGGAATGAATTCTGGTCCATCAGTTCTCCTACTCGCTCCTGGAGAATCTGCACGACTTCAGCTAGGATGAAAACATGCGTGTCATCCAAATCCTGGATGATGAATTTCTTCCCCAATGCTGACGTCTCATCCAGATATAGAAGAAACTGCTTCATGGCCGGGTCACTGTCACATATTTTAAAGGAAGAGACATAAATGAAGGTGCACTAGAGCATGATTTTTATTTTAAAGGCGCCTTCAGAATAGTTTGTTTGTTAGGCATTGACTGGGTCAGTGATGATATATAACACACAGAGAAAAAGGGTGTCAAAATTGTACCTTTAGGGGTACAACAGCTTGCTTGTCACTAGGGCAGTACACTAAAAAGGGCATCTTTGTACCTTTTTTTAACCACAAAAGGTTTATAGTACTACCTTAAGGTACGAATTTGTACTCTAATGAACTAATATGCACCTTTTAGGAGTAAAAAAAGATACAATGACAAGCTGTTGTACCCCTAAAGGTGCAATTTTGACACCTCCTTTCTCTCTGTGAACTGTATGTACCTTTACATCGTTACGTTTAGTGAAACTTACCATTCAACGAGAACTCCTTTTAAAACGTTAACCATTTTGGACGGGGTGTGTTATCCGCGGTTCCTTCAGTTAAAGCGTTTGTTTCTATCTGAGGACAAAGGCAAATTTGTTTTGAACATTAGAAATACATAAAGTTATCAGTACACGATGAATGTTTGTTTATCGCTACAAACGTTTGACATATTATGCGTCTCTCCAAACACATACGCATGTCTTATGCCCTTACAAACCAGAATTTTGAAGAAAATTAAGCATTGACACTTACATTACAGTCTAGTAACAATAGTCTTCCTCTACTGACTGACTCGAGGTCAATATCTGAGCTCTACTGTCCTCTGCTGGAGAGGAGTCCCGATTCATTCACAGAAGAAAAAGCTTCTCATTATAATATCTAAAATATGATTTAAGTGGAATATAAAGTTAGGATAGCCTGGCTCGGCTCAGCCCTCCTATATACTTCCACTCAGTTTCTATTCTCCTTCAGTACGAATGAAATGTACGAGAGTCTGGTAGGACCATGGTAAAGTTAGGATTCACAGCTTTATTCAATGTGATAAAGATTTGACAATTGCACAGTCACCATGAAAATAAAATCTGTCCCAAGCAAGTACTACAATTAATCCACTAATACAAAAAATACTGGAAAATTACAGCCAACATCACTACCAACCTGTCTGAGGTAGGGAATACAAGGAAGGCTGGTGAGTTAAGAAAATAAGGCTAGTTTTTAAGTCTGTTACCACATAAATAAAACTGACTTTCTCTAAATGACGTTTAAAATGTCCTTTACGAAAAATAACCATGGTTTTATTATAGTAAAAGTGTAGTAACCATGGTTTTTTGGCTGATTACCATTTATATAACCACATTTTTACCACAAATACCATGGTTAAACTATGGTTAGAGTAGCAAAACCATGGTTAATTTGTGGTTACCATGGTTTAACTACAATAACCATGTTTTTTTGGTTTTATTTGTAGTAAAACCATGGTTAATTTTCGTAAGGGGTGCCATGATATAGTAAACCATAAACTTGACCCTCATTTCTTTTTTGTTATAGCTTAAAGTTAAAATAAATGCTGAAACGTTATCATTTAAAATAATTTAAGTGAAATACAGTACAAGGCAATGGTGAAGTGGACAAAACACGTGAAAAGGTAAACCTAGATGTTTTGACAAAGCATATTCATATTGGCAAGAATTCATACATGGGAAAAATAAAATAAATAAATAAAACTGAGAGGTCAGTGGTGTTCCCATTTCACAAATACATGGACTGGAAATTATGGAAGCTTGTTTCCACCACAGAATACAAAATAACTGTAATTGCGACTTTTTATCTCACAATTTTCACAATTGCGACTTTTTCGTTGTGGCGGAAACAAGCTTCCACATGAAATGATTGAAGGATTCATGAAACAAAAAAGTTGAGTTGCAATTTTAGCACTCTTTTTCAGTCATAGGTAAAACTATACATATATATATTTTTAATGTAATGGTTGAATCCTCAAGAGGCAGTAGCATGGCAAGAGATGGACTGTGGACTTCAGAGTTTACTTCATTCTTTGTCCTCCAAGAGCATCCTGAATAAATTGTAAAGTACGTTTATAGAGAAAAGAGTCCTTTCTTTCTGGCTTGCAGATGTTGAGGTGATCCACGTCCACCTGGATGAGGTCCCCAATACCCAGATCTGAATGAGAAAAAGGAGAAATGTTGTTTTCTGATATCAGGTACCTTAAACTGACAATTATTATATAAGAAAGAACTGCTGCTGCGTGTTGACCTACCTGCTGACTGGGGTGGAACTACCAAAATTTTGAGCATTGGCCCAATGGAGGTTGGCAGTGTTTCTGCAAAGCTAATGACCTTGAACTCTCGATCCTTTGCAATGCTGAGAAAATGTTCATGCAAGTCCCTCAAAGCTGGTGAGTCTGAGTAGAAATAGATGAGCAGAAAAATTATGTGTAAATAATTTATCAGGAGGAATTAAAGGTGCAATGAGCAATTTCTAAGAAACGCTGTTGAAAGTGGATCGGAACGAGAACCACAACACACTTGGAGCCAATCAGCAGTAGGGGGCGTGTCCACTCATGATGGGAGAGGAGAGAGTGAGCCAATCAGCAGTAGGGGGCGTGTCCACATGATGGGAAAGGAAAGAGAGTGAGCCAATCAGTATTAGGGGGCGTATACACATGATGGGAGAGGAGAGAGACCCAATCAGCAATAGGGGGCGTGTCCACATGATGGGAAAGGAGAGAGAGTGAGCCAATCAGCAGTAGGGGGCGTGTCCACATGATGAGAGAGGAGAGAGAGTGAGCCAATCAGCAGTAGGGGGCGTGTCACATGATGGGAAATGAGAGAGAGTGAGCCAATTAGCAGTAGGGGGCGTATACACATGGTGGGAGAGGAGAGAGAGTGAGCCAATCAGCAGTAAGGGGCGTATACACATGATGGGAGAGGAGAGAGAGTGATCCAATCAGCAGTAGGGGGTGTGTCCACTTATGATGGGAGAGGAGAGAGAGTGAGCCAATCAACAGGCTTGTTCGACTTCACCCAGCGATGCGCAGACCGATCGGCGGCTGACTTGAAGCAGTGCATGCCGGTTAGAAATTTTGTCCGACTTGAGGCAGCGCCGACGCCACGTGACAGTGACGTATGTCAACAAAGTGCCGCGAGAGCGATTCGAGAGCAGTCGGCTGATACAGCCGGTGCAGTTTCTACAGAGCAGCTGCAGGAGGCTACACGGACTCTGATGACGACACAGCTGTTCCACGATTGGCTGGATTCACCGCATGACAGCGATCACGCGTGTTTCGTGTTTATTCTGAAACCTTCAGCTCCACTAATGCGCACAAATCTGTTTTTTAAAACAGTAAAACCTCCTTTCATGTAGTCGCGGTGTTAGATTGTCATGTTTATCAAAATAAAACTGATTAAAAACGTAAACCCCACTTCATTGATAGTGTAGGCTTATATGTTGAACTTTATTCTTGTACAAACACACGCTGTATTAAGCAGTACATAAAGTATTACATGACAATAATGTCTCTGAAACCTCTGTGCATTGCCAAATATTGCATTTATTTCACTTCAGCTGATAAAGTATGCAAACACAGCGCGAGCGTCACTGCGGGAAGCAGAAAGTGTCCGACTTCACGTCTCCGTTTGCAGCTCCTCCCCGCCTGCACGCGGCTACTCTCGCCGATCAGTTGAATCCGGCCGCAGCCGATGTCGAACACACCTAACATTAGGCGGCGTATACACATGATGGGAGAGGAGAGTGAGCCAATCAGCAGTAGGGGGCGTGTCACATGATGGGAAAGGAGAGACAGTGAGCCAATCAGCATTAGGGGGCGTATACACATGATGGGAGAGGAGAGTGAGCCAATCAGCAGTAGGGGGCGTGTCACATGATGGGAAAGGAGAGACAGTGAGCCAATCAGCATTAGGGGGCGTATACACATGATGGGAGAGGAGAGAGATCCAATCAGCAGTAGGGGGCGTGTCACATGATGGGAAAGGAGAGACAGTGAGCCAATCAGCATTAGGGGGCGTATATACATGATGGGAGAGGAGAGAGAGTGAGCCAATCAACATTAGGTGGCGTATACACATGATGGGAGAGGAGAGTGAGCCAATCAGCAGTAGGGGGCGTGTCACATGATGGGAAAGGAGAGACAGTGAGCCAATCAGCATTAGGGGGCGTATACACATGATGGGAGAGGAGAGAGATCCAATCAGCAGTAGGGGGCGTGTCCACATGATGAGAGAGGAGAGAGAGTGAGCCAATCAGCAGTAGGGGGCGTGTCACATGATGGGAAATGAGAGAGAGTGAGCCAATCAGCAGTAGGGGGCGTGTCCACATGATGAGAGAGGAGAGAGAATGAGCCAATCAGCAGTAGGGGGCGTGTCACATGATGGGAAATGAGAGAGAGTGAGCCAATCAGCAGTAGGGGGCGTGTCCACATGATGAGAGAGGAGAGAGAGTGATCCAATCAGCAGTAGGGGGCGTGTCACATGATGGGAAATGAGAGAGAGTGAGCCAATTAGCAGTAGGGGGCGTATACACATGGTGGGAGAGGAGAGAGTGAGCCAATCAGCAGTAGGGGGCGTGTCCACTTATGATGGGAGAGGAGAGAGAGTGAGCCAATCAGCAGCGGAGCAATGAAGGGAGGGGTGCGTTTGTTTGGGTTGATTTCAAATATCAGCAGTGTTTCTCAGAAATCGCTTCCTGCACCTTTGATATTATATTACAATTCAGAGAGCAAAAAGAAAATCACAACATACCTCTACATAGTTCTTTCACTTCAATGGAAGGAAAGAGGAGGAATCGGACATTTACAGAATACCCAGCCATGAATGTGCCGTGATGAGGAACGCTGTAGAACAGAATTCCCTTCGTGTTCTTGACCAGTGCACTGAGGTCCGGATCTTTTGAGGCATCTAAGAGGATCTTTTTCACAAGTAAACCTATGAATCAAATTATGATACGAGTTACTTAACAAACCCCATATTATAAATGGCTTTTAAAAAAAATTAAGTCCCTTTTGAAAATGTAATTTTAGTCTTTTTTAAATACTTAAATCTGTTTTTTTCTGTCATCCTTTGGCTAGCGTTACATCATATGATCACGCTCTTATTCATCCTCATGTTTGTAAACTTTTTTGTTTTTAATAAAAAGCTATTCTACCGCAAATACATGTAACAGGAAGGTTAGGCAGTTACTCTCATAGCTAGGTGCTGGTTATTCTAAGACCCACCATGGACTAACCTCCCATACTGTGGGCTACCCAGACCACAGGCCTGTCCCCTACACCTGCATCCTTCAACTTCCTCAGCAGTTCCTGACTCCTGTAGGCCAAGGACTTCCTGTATAGCACAAAAAGTGAAAAAACAAACATTGACATCATCGATGCTACATTGAGTTGCAGATCATTGAATATTCACACCATGACTGTTTACCTTTGGTTTTCAGCAGGACACTTAGCCTTCCAGTCACTTAAATGGGTGTCATACTCGACAGACAGGATTCTGAGGTTTGGGCAGTCTTCAGCCAACCATGACTGTGGAAAATACAAAATAAGATTTGAATTCCTGACTTTTTTTTAAATTCCTCTGAAACTCTGTAATGCCATTATACCGCAAACAATATTTGGGCAACTGTGATTTTAGCCTGTTTCTTCAAGAAAATATCTGACCTTGGGCCAGCATTCAGTGTAGTCCTCTCGGACCCCTTCCACCTTGTCATCATCCGTCACATCACGGTCCTTTTGACGCCACGTTTTAAAAGCTGCTCCCAAGAGGCCGTGCACGAAGAGAACATCAGCTTTGATTGGCTGGCTGAATATACAGGATGGAAAACATGATTAATCCTCACTAAACAGAAGCAATGTATATTACATATTAGTAAAACAAATCATCTACACTACCCTTCAAAATGCTATTCTTAAGATTATCTTAAATTTTAAGAACTTTTATTCAGCAAGGATGCATTAAGTTAATACAAAGTAACAGTAAAGACTTTTATAATGATACAGAAGATTTCTATTTCAAATGAATGAAAATAAGAAGACCAAATCATCCTATTAGACTGATTTCTGAAGGATCATGTGACACTGAAGACTGGAGTAATGATACTGAAAATTCAGCTTAAGAAAATTGTCAATTTTGATAATATTACACAATGTTCCTATTTTTAATTTGATTATTGATCAAATAAATGCTGCCTTGGTGAGCATAAGCAGTCCAAATAAGCTAGCATGCTTACTTTGTGCGGCATTGTGGGTGCAAAATGTAAACACCATCCTGGTACTTCTCCCTTACTGCATCTCGGTCCAAATTGGCTAAAGCACGGGCAGCATAAGTTGCCTGCATGATGTGTGGAGACTGGATCATCTTAGCCAGGACAGACATCCAACCTTAAGGACAACCACAAAATAATAAAATACTCTATTCAACATAAAATCTAATTCTTGAATCAGTAATACTAAAGTACAAGGCTAACCTGACTGCACTATGGCTGTGTGCGCGCTCTCATTCAGGGCGAGATTTCCAATAATCCGCACAATGTTGCGTCGAATTTTTGGAGAGTCCCCGCGAAGCTGGTACACTCTTTGCAAGAGCTGCAGTCCTCCATTAGCAACAATGTGGTCACAATGACTGCCGACCTGTGAACAAAGAACAACCCAAATGTGACCCTGTACCACAAAACCAGTCATGCATCTCACGGGTATATTTGTGGCAATAGCCAACAATACATTGTGTGGGTCAAAATTATTGATTTTTCTTTTATGCCAAAAATCATTAGATTATTAAGTAAAGATCATGTTCCATGAAGATATATTGTAAATGTCCTACCATAAATATATCAAAAATGTATTATTATTAGTAACATGCATTGCTGAGGACTTCATTTGGACAACTTTACAACTTAATTTTTTTTTTTTTCCTCAATATTTCGATTTTTTTGCACCCTCAGATTCCAGGTTTTCAAATAGTTGCATCTCGGCCAAATATTGTCATATCCTAACAAACCACATCAATGGAAAGCTTATTTATTCAGCTTTTAGATTATGTATTAATCTTAATTTAAGGGTCACAAATGGAAATGCTTTGAATTGATTTGCTAAAGTCAAATTTAGATTAAACTTAAACACCCCCTGTTGTGAAAATGTATGTTGTTTGTGTGTCTCTGTGGTGTTTTTACTGCTTTCAGACAAGCCATGTGCGAATTCAACACCATTGCTGAGTATTTTCTCCTTAAAACTGCAGTGAACCAAAGAGTCTCAAAAACGCAGTTTGAAATCGCTGGTGTTTCTGATGACACAAACTACCTTGTAACCAATCACGTCAGCGTGTGGGCGGGGTTTAGCATATCATTAACTATAACCGCTCTAAAGCAGGTGAATTATGTATATGATGTATATTATGATGTTATGATGAACTATATGCCTTTCTCCACTGTCGTTCTATGATGTTCAAAGCGTTTCTACGGACACTGAGACTGAGATGGTGAACGGGATCGTGGTTTGTGTGACATTAGAAACACATTATTAACGGTTTGATAACGTACTCAAGCTAAAGGCTAATCATTTTAATAACTGTTATGTGTCTGATGTTGTAAAGAGCGATACCATTGTGCAGCGTTTACTACAGTAACTTGAGTAAAGGTTGAGTGAGTGTCTCTGAGCTGGAGGCGGGGTTCATTTGCATATTCATAAATTCATGTATACTAAATTAAGCAAGGGTGTAGAGTTACATTCAAGCTTTTGAAGAAGTTTTTCACAGAAAAAAACCCATTTAAATATGTCATTTTGGTGATCAAAGATGAGTTTTAAGGGATAAAATTATTGACTACAGTGAGACTTTAATGAAACTGAAGGTACACTTCAAGCACATCTACAAAACATCACTCATCCTACACAAGCATCCTGTTCCGGCCACTTCTTTGTTGCAAAATACATGTCATTCTGCAGAGTTTGTAAGTCTTTACCTTTGAGTGCTGCACCAGGGCTTGCATGCAGAACGTCTCCACCTTCTCAGAGGGGGTAGAAGTGAGACTTTGGGCGTAGGGCAACCCATTTCCTCCAAAACACCACAACCCTCCCTATAACCACACACCAAAATGCACAGCTTACTGGATAGACACTTTTTCAGCAGCCTTGATTCTGGTAGTATATTTTCCCATTCATATTTCCCACGGGGATTTAAAAAAAAGGCTTTGTTAAAGAATTTTAAGCAATAAACCAAACCTACCAGCTACGAAGTGAATCAAAATATTACAATATATATATATACAAAATATTTGAAAATTGCACAAATAGACTAAGGTACGAGAAGGTGAACGTAACAGCTTCAGTCAGGGAAAGAACTACAATCCCATGAAGCATTGTGAATGAATTAATTACAATAAAAATTATGGATACATATAAAACTACTGATTTAAAGATGCTCATTATGTATATAGAAACAATATATTTTATGTTTATTGCTAAATATGCACATATATACAAATATTTAAGTAGTTTGAGAGTGTACTATTATTACGTCATTCACAGTGTTTCATGGGAGTGGCCAGTCGGTTTTTATTTTCAATCAATCAATCAATTTTATATATAGCACACTTAAAACTTCACAGGTTAATACAACAAATAAGTTCCTACTCATACAATAAAAGTACAATAATAAAACATTTATAATAGGGATGGCGAAAACTAAACATTTTCTTGACCGACCACCGAGCCTCATTAGCCGGTTGAAACCGGTTAACCGATTAGTTAAAAAAATATGCTGCGCTATTTGAAATAACAGCCGCAACTCGCGAGCCGCGCCTGCAATTTCGCAACTCTGTCGCATCTCTCTGCCGCTCTGCCTCCCGCTCTCTCTCACACACACGCACACACACACACACACACACACTGTCCAGGCGCCGCCGCCTGCCTTCCACTCACGTCAATTTTTTAAAATCCCCTACAGCGCGAAACATGAGTCGCGCAAACGCGGCGCTGAGGAGCTTGTTTGTAATCGGAGGACAAATGGCTCCTTAGTTTCGAAATGGTTTGGGCACAAGGTGATCGCGTTGAAAATAAAGGCTATTGTCTAGCGTTAGAAGCTCATTTGAAACATTGCCGCGACTCATTTAAGATAATGACAGCTCCGAAGAGACGCCGCTTTAGTTCGAGGTAGTGCTAACAATAATAAAGAAAGATGATGATCAACACCTTATGTGTTACCACTGAAATGTAGATGTAATATATTTAGATGATGTGCTACTACTGTATTTAAGCACTGTATCACACAAGTTGCAACTTACATCTGTGTCGTTCTTTTTGGTGAAATGGTCCCACACACTACTTTTCTTTGCACGCTTCATACTGCCGTCTAACCTCGAGTGTTTTATTTAGCCTGTTTACTTTTTGCAAACCTTGTGAGCGCACAAACCCAAACGCTGTGACTTCGCGCCAAATGTTTTTATTGGTTTATTAAGTACAAACAGGCGAGTTATGATAAATTGAGTGTGAGGGATTTGTTCACTTCACACAAAAAGATTTTGGAATGAGATGGCTAACTGTAGTAGCGTTTAGTCCACTGTCTATAATAGCCTAATTTAGAGATCACTTTTTTTTTTTTTTTACCGACAACCGACAACTTTGATCGGTTAACGTTGATACGGTCAACCATCGGTCAAACGGTCATCGGTTAACATCCCTAATTTATAATATATAGTATACAATGTATCGTGATACATTTTTCTGCAAATTTTACAATGTATCGTGATACAGATTTTCTGCAAATTTCACTGTTGAACACAATTATTTAAGACATAAATTGTAATAATGCTGGCTGATGGCTTCAACAGCTCACAAAAGTTTATAAGTCAGTTCCCCTATAGAGAAAATGAATGGGATTTTTACTTGTGGATGTTAGCTGTTGCACTCTTGAGTGTGTTCATGTCTCACCCGTTGAGAGGCTAGCGATTGGCTGCTCTCTCTAAGTGCCAGGGAAGTGAAGTACTGCACACACTGATCCACCTCCGACTGGGGCAGGGATGCCAGTAACTGCCTAAGTTCATCTTCTATTGAGATATCCTATACATGCACAAAACATTAGCACTAGCAGCTGACATTACACAGCAGTTCAATATGGCTATTGTCTCAATGATAGCTACCCACATCATCAATGTGTGGCAGTAGAGGAGGAGGGAGAAAGAAGCGCAGGTCCACGTTAGGTGTGCGGGCGAGAGCCACAGATGTGCGCTGATCTACCACCTGTGCTGCAGTCCGGTATTGATAATCTGTGATGGACAAGACAAAAGATCAATCAGAGCTCACAGAATGTATTTTTGTTCAGCAAGAACAGCATAAAATTTCATTAAAGGCAATAAATCTTGACATTTTCTAATAATGAGAGTGAAGTGTGCTGCTGTCTCTCACCCTGCCAGTGGTGATTCTGGGCCAGTTCCTGCACAGCCTGCTGTCTCACGGCCCGGTCGGCAGAGTAGGTTCTTTTCAGCAGTATCCATAGCGCACATTCATGAGGATCTGCGTCTAGATGACTGAGACGCTCTGATTAAAAAACAAACAAAATTAACACATGCTCATTTCACATAACTACAAATACAATGACATGCTAGAAATTATCTTAAAGGCACAGTATGTAAGTTTGGCCACTAGAGGTCGCTTATTCAGAACAAAGGTGTAGCTTGATGACGGCGTGAGTGAGCGTGGAATCATGGGAGTTGTAGTCTTGACTCTTCACCTCCACAGCCGATGGAAAGGAATCCGACGGACTCGGGCATGTTCATGAATGAGTGAATGTATTAAAGTTTTATTAGTGTTACGCTGGTATGAAGCAGGACGTGCTAATGCTAATGAGAGAGACCTGCGCCAAACACCGTCTCTGAGCTTTTATTCTGCTTATGCTGCAGTCGCCGCTTCCGCTCTTTTCGTTGTGTGTGTGTTGGAACGCAGTGCTGTTTTACACGCTAAAAACAATCACACTAAACACATCTGAGTGTGTTGAGAGTTGTGTTATAACGTTACTCTGTGCGTTCACTCGGCGGCTGCTATGAGACACTTGTTCACACTGAAGTATCGAGATCGATATTAGAATATCATATTAATAAACACAGGATGACTAAATGACTGTTGCTCAATGACATTTGAACATATATGGTATGATGGAGAAAGCTCTCTCTGATTATGCTGTTAGCCACTTGATAAAATAGTGTCTCTGAGGTAAAAACGTCACTCGCGGTGAATCAAGAAAACAAGCGATTCAAACAATAAGACTAACTGTGTTGAGCTGGAGAACAATGATCAGTTTCTGTTGATAAATTATCCAAACAGTTGCTCGTCTGTCTAATAAAACACACACTTTATTAAAAGCATCTTTGGTGTTTTCATGGTTTCTACAGAAATCAAGGGTAGCGCGGATATGACGTCATCGACAGGCGACGTAACACTGGGTAAAATTGCGTATTTCTCTGGATTTAAACATTGTTGGAAACGTTTGAGATAATGTAAGTACACAGCTCAACAAAATATATAACATTGTTCTAGTGGTTTTTGGATATTTTCATCAAAAAATCTTACATATTGTGCCTTTAAAATCATGATTTAATATGAAATTAGTGGAAACAGATGCCTTCAGTTAAGCATGGAGAGTACATTACTTCTGATTTACATTTTTCTATAGTCTATCGGTCTACTACTATAGGACACTTTGCTAAACTGCTTTATGCTAAACATCCATTCAAAAGTTTGGGGTCCGTAAGATTTTTGTAATATTTTTTCACCAAATTTATTTTCACCAAGGCTGCATTTATTTGACACAAATCTTACTACTTAATTACTACTCATTCCTGTGATGCAAAGCTGAATTTTCAGCATCATTACTCCAGGCTTCAGTGTCACATGACCATTCAGAAATCATTCTAATATGATGATTTGCTGCTCAAAAACATTTCTGATTATTAACACTAGTATTATGAAGCAGTTGTGCTGCTTAATATTTTTGTGGAAATCGTCATATTATTTTCACGTTTCTTTGATGAGAAGAAAGTTCAAAAGAACAGCATTTATTTGAAATGGACATTTTTTGTAACATGTATTTACTGACATATTTGATCCATTTAATGCATACTTGCTGAATAAAGGTATTCATTTCTTTAAAAACGAAATCTTACTGACCCCAAACTTTTGAACAGTAGAGTATATTATAAACTACCCTTCAGTCTCAAACCTGATGCCAAGTACGCTGTGATTTAAAAAACAAACAAACAAAAAAACAGTAAGTAAAGTGTATTAGATTCCACATTATGCAGAAGATACCCGTCCCATTTAAAACAGAACAGATCAATTCCTCTTTGTGTAGCTACAGGTGATATCTAGGTCAAAAACCTCTCATCATTCAACAAACAGCAGATGCTTCATGAATGAAACACACTTTCCCTAGGTGGCTTTTCTAAGCGTGTCCTCTAGTATAACCATGCAGTTTGTTTCAGACAGTGCCTACTGTCAACAAATATTTATCTGTAATATTTTAAAAGCATTAGGGGTGTAACGGTACACGTATTCGTAATGAACCGTTTCGGTACAGGGCTTTCGGTACGGTGCACGCGTGTACCGAACGGTTATGAATGTAATCTTTAACAGTTAACTGTCGGCTTGTTGTAAGCGCGGAACACACTTCAATCCGAGTTCCCACACGAACATATTACGATCATCTCTTCCTAAAGAATAAACATAAATTAATACATCTTAAGGTATGTTGAGGATACATTACAACTTACTGAAATGTATCATATGTCGTGTAATCGCTCCATCTGAGTTTCAACCGCGGAAAGACAATAAAACTGCTTGTAAACAATGTCATGCAGAATCACATTTACTCAGAAGTCATTCAGTGTCCACAGCTGTTAGCTCACTAGAGAAATCAACTCTTTCACTGAATACATGCACTATATTAGCCGTTATATTCACTATATTAGCCGTTATATTCATTATATTAGCCGTTATATATTCATTATATACTACTAAGCCTGTTAGTGATGTCTTGTTTATTTAATGTATGTTTACTTTAAATAAACCTGTCATGAAAATTACAGCCACTAAATGATTATATTTCAACAACGAATCAAAATAATTAGATTTAGAAGTTAATGCAAAAACTGCCTTATGTGAAGCTTATGAGTGTTGATTATTATATCTAAAAATAAATAGCAGCTGAATTTAGGCAAATAGTTTGGGCTCTGTTGTTAATCTTTAATAGCTATATGTAAGTAAGGGCTCCCTATATAGTTTACAGCATTATCTTTAAGAAACTTTTTGTTATAATTTAATTCATTTAAGGACAGACACAATTTTTTTCATTAAACCACTGTTGAATAAAAATTAATAAAAAGCAATTTTGTAAAACTGCTGTACCGAATCCATACCGAACCGGGACTTCAAAACCGAGGTACGTATCGAACCGTCAGTTTTGTGTAACGTTACACCCCTAAAAAGCATTAATAGGCACAGTGACTTGTCATTGCCATCAAATAGAGATGAAACTACTCACCATCCAGCGGGCGACGCAGAACTCTTGATGTAATTTCAAGAAACTTTCTAGCTGCTTTATGAAGCTCTCTCCTGGTCTTGATAGTGAGACCTGAAAAGGGAATATTTTCTGTTGAGGGAAATTAATACATTCCTACAGGTAAATCAATTGCAATACATGAATGGCCTGTTTTATTGTCTAATTGTAAAACATACCAAACAATACAATTCTAATATACTATCAAAAAAATGAATTCTGATGCCCCTGCAAAAACTGGGCAAATACCTCTGGAAACATAAAAATATTGTACTTTTCTGTTGCGTTTGTGATTTTTTTGTTGACTACTATATGAAAAGCAAGTCTGAACTGTTGAACGGTTGAGTAGAACGGATGTGGAAGAGTAAATAAGATGGATGAAGTTCGCTACTCCTGTCTTGTGTGCTTCATTGATTTATAACTCCTGACAGATACCACAAATTCTTTCAAAGTTTGTTCAAAGCGCCTCATTTTCACCACTAGCAGTACTTTCTTCAGCAAATCAGGACCACTGCTGTCCCTTTAGGATGAATCGTTTCTAGTAGTGGTGTAGTATTCCTCATTTGCAAGTTGCTTTTGAACGGGGTTAATGCAAATTAATCTTTCAGCTCACTGATATTTACACACTCTCTCAAGCACAAAAACACAATGTACCAGAAGCGAGGCTCTCCTGTTCCCTATTAGTGGCATGAGTCAGGTAGATGTAGGACTTGTGCTTCTCCTGTAGTATTGCACTGGTGTCGATAGTGAGGGCCTGGTTGAGAGTAACCACCTCATATGTGATGAAAACACAGCCTCTGTGTAAGCAAACTTGATAAAGTCACAATGTGTTTCAGAGAGGGATAACAATCTGGCTCAGAAGATATATTATTTTTAACATCTGCTTCCTCTGACATTCTGTGAAATTGAATGATATCATTTTACTCATGGCTTGTCGGATACATTCAAACACTAAAAATAAGAATCTGCAAACCTACCCCAACACTATTGCTCCTGTCACTTTTGCTATTTTTCCTAGAGACAAGAAAGAGATGAAGACCAGCACTCAGAATAAATCTGTCAATTTATCAAAGCAATAAATAAAGCAGGCAGTACAGTTGTGGTGAGAATTATTGGCACCCCAGGTAAATATGAGCAAAGGCGGCTGTGAAAATAAATCTGCATTGTTTATCCTTTTGATCTTTCATTCTAAAAATGAGCACAATTCTAACCTTTCATTGAAGTAAAACAATTGTAAGTGGGGGAAACTCTCACTATGAAATAAATGCTTTTCTCTAGTTCACGTTTGCCACAATTATTGCAACGCCCTTTCCCCAAGATACCAGCTCTGAGTCTTCTTCTGTAACGCCTGATGAGTTTGGAGATCAGAGCCCATTCCTTCATCCAGAATCTCTCCAGATCCTTCAGATTCCAGCAGATTCCATTCCATGGATCATTGTCCTGATGGAAGATCCAACCACAGCCCATTATCAGACCTCTAGCAGAAGCGTCAGGTTTTGATTTTTGATCTGTTGGTATTTGCTAGAATCCATGATACCATGAATCTGAACAAGATGTCCAGGACCTCCAGCAAAAAAACAGACCCACAGCATTAAAAATCCAGAGGTGTATTTAACCGAGGGCATGGGGGACTTTTATCCCTGTTTGCACCAAAGCCATCTGGTGTGTTTGTGCCAAAAAGCTCTTTTTTTAGTTTGATCTGACCACAGAACCAGGTCCCGTCTGAAGCTCCAGGCGTGTCTGACACTGAATATGCTGGAGTTTGTTTCTGGATGAGCGAGGAGGATTTTTCTTCAAACCCTCCCAAACAACATGTGGTGATGTTGGAGCTGTTTGACACATTTTTAGTCTTTCTGACCCAAGACTCAACTAATCTCTGCACTTCTCCAGCTGTGATCTTGGAGAGTCTTTGTCCACTCAAACTCTCCTCCTCTCGTGCATTAGGACGATATAGACACACGTCCTCTTCCAGGCAGATTCCTGACATCTTTAGTTGATTGAACTTCTTAATTATTGCCCTGATGGTGGAAATGGGGATTTTCAATGCTTTAGCTCTTTTCTAACACACACTTTCTATTTTGAGAAGCTCCACAATCTTTTGCTGCGCATCAGAACTATATTCTGTGGTTTTACTCATTGTGATGATGATTAAGGGAATTTGGCCTTTGTGTTTCCTCATATTTATACTCCTGTGGAACAGGAAGTCATGGCTGGACTATTGCAGGCTCCTAGTCATACATAAATATGAATGGGAATATACTTCAGAGATATTTTATTCATAAGAATTTCTAGGGATGCCAATAATTGTGACCAACGTGTTTTGAAGAAAAACATTTATTTCATAATGAGAGTTTCCCTCACTTTCAATTGTTTTACTTCAATGAAAGGTTAGAATTGTGTGAATATTATGAACGAAAGATCAAAAGGATAAACATATGCAGATTTATTTTCACAGCCGCCTTTGCTCATATTTACCTGGGATGCCAATATTAGTGGAGGGCACTGTATAAATATTTTGTAACATTGTTTAACATTATTTGTAACATAAATATCTTAACTAACACTTTTGATGTGTACTTGCTAAATAAAATGATTGTTTACTGTACCTAAACTACAAAACTTTTCCTATCGACTGTTTATGTAATGCTCATCTAAAAAATATAAATAAGGGTTTTAAAATGTATGTAGATGCCATATGTGACCCTGTACCACAAAAATAGTCATGCATCTCACGGGTATATTTGTGGCAATAGCCAACAATTCATTTTATGGGTCAAAATTATCAGATTTTTCTTTTATGCCAAAAATCATTAGGAAATTAAGTAAAGATCATGTTACATGAAGATATAGTCAATTTCCTACTGTAAATATATTAAAAAATATTATTAGTAGTAATATGCATTGCTGAGGACTTCATTTGGACAACTTTAAAGGAGATTTTCTCAATATTTAGATTTTATTTTGGCCTCAGATTCCAGATTTTCAAGTAGTTCTGTCAAATATTGTCATATCCTAACAAACCACATCAACGGAAAGCTTATTTATTCAACTTCTGTGTGATGTATAAATCTCAATAAATAAATAAAAAAGACCCTTATGACTGGTTTTGTGGTCCAGGGTTACATTTCATGCCCTGTTGTATTTGACAAGTATCTTGGAAAGTGCCAGATACATTGTCTCAAATCCAAGTGAGCTGCATTCCTAGACAAGCTTTTTGTTTTACAGACATGTAGGTGATTGGCATGTGAGTAGGTTCAGGCTCTTACTGTAATCTCTCCATGGCAGTGCTCTCTTCACAGCAGGGCCGGTGGTGCTCAGCCTCCGGCCGCGGATCAGTCGCAGGGCGGACACAGACATTGGCTTCCCTCGCAGATATCCGACGAGTGCACACATCAATCTGGGCCAGAGGGCCGGTGAGACACATATGCCAGCTGTTTATGATTGCTCACGTCGATTATACCTAAACACTAAAAGTTAAAGAAAAGGTGGTGGAGTCATGACATGCCAGAGTTGTTTTCATTCTCTCTACTCAGTTTTATAAACACTCAACACACTTCCTTAGTTAGTAGAGATTGCTAATATCAGGCTAACTGCTTACTAAACATATTGGATGATTTACATTTGGTTAGGTTTAATAACCAGTCGTTCTGTAGATGAAAAAGGCGAGTTAGTTGGGAGGCAAATAGCGAAATTCATTGCGTACGCCAAAGATTGACATATAACGAATGAAAGTGTAGGTTAAACGTCCAATTTACCTATAAAACTGAAGTTCCTTACAGTAAACGCGGCATAAATACATCACGTTTGACAGCAAATGTAAACAGGAACTGTTTTCGGTACACGCATCAACGTAGAGCGTCATTACCGTAAGTACTGGTCACATGTCGCAAATGTTCTACCGTAATACTCACTTTTCCCGCCTACCTACTAGTTTATTCTAGTTTTTCCTAGTCCAGTCAGGATGCTTTGCTAGAACATTGACGGGATGAAACTGACATTAAACAGGGGAAACCTATTGGAGTTGGCACAGTATGTCTACATAAAAGTTTAATTTGTTAGCATACATGTAAACCCGTCGAGACAATTCCTTCCTCTTGTCAGGGAAATCCGTACCCATGGTCACTTCAAGGATGCCAGGTCACTTCCAGGATGTGTGTGCTATACACCCTCTTGAAAACACCTTTACATTTGTCCTTGTTCTGTTCATTCCTCAGTAACAGATCATGGACATGTTTAACACTACATTAAAAGGATAGTTCACCCAACAATGACATTTATGTTGTTTCAAACCGGTAAAGACTTTCTTTCTTCCGTGGAACACAAAATAAGATGAACAACATTGGACCCCATAGACATTGTATGATTTTTTCTTCTCCAAATTATCCTCATGTTCTACAGAAAGTGATGGTCACATGAGGATGGGTAAATGATGACAGAATGTTCATTTTTGGCTGAACTATCTCTTTTGTGGTAAGTGTATAATGCATTTGGTAAGACATTTGGTTCAGTTCAAACATGCAGATGTTTTAGACAAAAAGCTAATGCGAAATGCATTGTCTGTGTTTATTTTTATAAGTACAGTTGCGTTGAGAAATACCAGCAATGATTCCAAAAGACTAGAGTTCCCAGAAAACAAACCAATAAATACACAATCTAATGAGTTTGGTGCCAAACTATTTTAAATTAGTGTTTGCAATAACTGCCTGTCTAGGAATTTGCAATAGAGATCAGTATAATGATCTCAGAGATTTGTCCTCATGCTTATTGCGACCTTCAATATCTCATGCTTTATCTCTCTCTTTCACTCTTTGCTTTACACAAACATATAGGCCTTACTTACAGTCTTTTGGCTTTATTGAATGAATGAACCTGAAACTACCCAAACAGTGACATGTCAGCCACATCTGGTACATCATAGAGGATTCAAGGCATAACAGATCTGGGCCATCGCTATGTTGCAGTCTGGGTAAAAAGTCATCTCACTCTCTCTTTCAAAAACTGATATTTTTGATTGACTTTGCACATGTATTAACAAACAGAAATATATATATATACAAATCAACACATACAAGTTTACAAGTGTACAAGTGCGTGTGTGAAAAACTGGCCATGTTGGTTTACGTTGTAGGACGTCCATATTGTTTTCAGTTGTCTATATTTTCAGTCCAAGTCTATTAAGGCATGTATCTTCCCCTTAACTGTAGAATGCCCACTTCCTTCACGTGGTCGTCTCCTGATAGGCTCGTATGATGCTCTCGTAGGCAGGTGGTGGAGTCTGGCCAGCATGGAAGCCCCTTAGATTGCTGTTGCCCCAGAAGGAATCCGGTCTGGTTCTGGCCCGGGGGGGAGTGACCATGGAACTGACAGTGCTGGTTGATCCAGCCGCCCCAGGGCTAGTAGTGAGAGTGGGGGTTCGTGGCAGGCTACCCTGGGCGCCTTCCTCTGCCTCACGAGCAATCTGGCTACACTGGAGAAGAGGATGAAAGGTAGAGGCGCGGAAGCTCGATTTGCGGCCCGGTGAGTCACCATAGTCTATCGGCGAGGACGAGGTTTGCCGATGGAAGGAGAAGGCAGCGCTGGCCAGACTGTTATTGCTGCGTCGGTCAAAGCCACTGCTGTGCCGACTGTAGCCTGGCCGAGAGCGTGGTGAGGACGAACGGGTGGTGGAGCGGGACTGGTGGATGGGTACACGCGTGATAGTGGCTGATGCCCGTCGACGAGACATCCAGGTCAAGATCATGTAGACCAGAGCTCCCAGCAGAAGACCAACAACCATAGACAGACAGAAGGCCAAAATCACATCCCCTGGAGAAAGGAAAGAAAATGAAAGTGTTAAGCAAGCAGTACTCATGGGAGTATTCATGATTCTGTAGCATTACACAACTTTTGCACAGATTTTTGTCCAATTTTCAGCCTTGACGAATCAACACTAGTCTGACCCAGACAGCAACATAGTGTTGGCCCAGATCCGGTCCACATCTGGTACATGTGGATTTTATGCGTACCAGATCATGGCCAACACTATGTTGCGGTCTGGGGGAGCCAGTCTGCAGGTTTTGGGCAGAGGATATCATTCTCCGAAGTGTGCATTCGATGGACACTTTACTATCCGATGAGGCCACGGGAGAGGATTTGTGAATGGATGTGAAGCGTAGGTCACATGACAATGACAACATGACACCAGTCCTTCTGAGTCTTCTGTCTAGGCCAGGGGTGTCCAATCCTGCTCCTGGAGGGCCATTGTCCTGCAGAGTTCAGCTCCAACCCCAATTAAACACACCTGAACCAGCTAATCAAGGTCTTATTAGGCATACAAGAAACTTCCAGACAGGTGTTGAGGCAAGTTGGAGCTAAACTCTGCAGGACAGTGGCCCTCCAGGACCAACTTTGGACACCCCTGGTCTAGGCTACCCTCCTTTTCAGCATTGAACGCTATATTGAGGCAATCTATTAGTCTGCATGACTACGCCACATATTTGTTTTCACGCCCATAGTCACGGCACGAAAATATAACTTAGTTATGGAAACAAACTATGAATATGCAAATGAGCCCCGCCTCCAGAGACACTCGCTCAACTTTTACTCAAGTTACTGTAGTAAACGCTGCACAAAGGTATCGCTCTTTACAACGTCAGACACATAACGGTAATCAATATGATTAGTCTTTAGCTTGACCACATTATCAAACAGCTAATAATGTGTTGCTAATGTAACACAAACCATGATCCTGTTCACCATCACAGTCTGCCTTCTAAAAATCTGTATACTTAGAAACGTTTTGAACATCATAGTACGTCAGTGGAGGCATATACTTCCGCTCAATTTTCCTTTTCCTTCAGTACTCCATCTGGGACTGCGGTATATTCTCTGGTTTTCTCCGGTCAAATTTGAACCGGTCCAATCAGCGAACAGAGGGAGTGGCTGAGAACGATGACGTTGATGTCTTGCGCTAGTTTGAGATGACATACGTCACGACCAAACGTTAGCAATTGGTTATGGCAGATCCAATAGTTGTAAACTTCAACAGAGATCCCGCCTTCAAGGAAGTAAACGCTTGTCAATGGAGACTGGCCAGACTCTCTGTACAAATGAAATGTACGTGAGTCTGGTAGGACCAGGCTAATATAGTTCATCATAACATACATAATTCACCTGCTATATTGCTAAATGTACCTGATTTTTCATATCAACAGAAAAATATACCGGTATGGCGTCTCTTGAGACTCGCCCGCTTCAGAGCGGTTATAGTTAATGATATGCTAAACCCCGCCCACACGTTGATGTGATTGGTTACAAGGTAGTTTGTGTCATCAGAAACACCAGCGATTACAAACCACGTTTTTGAGACTGTCTTTGGTTCACTGCATTTTTAAGGAGAAAATACTCAGCAATGGTGTTGACTTATGAATTTGCACATGGTTTGTCTGAAAGCATATTAAAAACACCACATAGACACACAAGCAACGTTAAAAACTTGATTTTCACCACAGTGTACACAATGCACCAATGTGTGAATAGGATTGTGGGTGATTGAGAAAAATGAGCTGAATGAAGGAATGCCTTCCAAGCGTCCTTCAAACTGAGACAGCCTTCGGTGGCGTGGCAGCCGAGATATGCAGTGTTAGGGGTCGTTCAGAAAGCATTTTTGCTTTGAAAAACGGAGTGGCAGTGGAACAGGGAAAAAACGCAAGGTCTTGGGAAGCGGTTTTTAAAAGTTGAACTGATTTTAACTTGAGCGCTGCGCTTTTAGAATGCCGTGTCATGCGCGAGACGCAGCGAAAGACACGAGCGCAACGGTTATACACGTCCATCTAGCACGTTTACATATAAAAAAGTTGCGCATTTGAATGGAAAACACGTTCTGTGTGAACGGCCCCTTACTAGTACACAGCCAAATTCCACAATAGAAGGCACACCCAATGTTTTCTTATCCTTTACAGCTAAAGTGAATTAAATAGTTTGCATTTTAGGAAGCTTCCTGTTATGGCATTCCATTGTCCAGAGAAATGACCACACATGACTTTATCTGGCACAGGTCTTTTGATACGGACAACACTTTGAGTTGAGCATTGCAGTGAATTTTGTTCAGTTTGAATTTTAGGCTAATTCTTAAATTAAAATTGGGTTAAAAAGCATAGGATAGGAGCCATATTTGAATGAACCGGACAAATTATAGCCATTTTTAACCGCAGTCCTCGATATTATTATAAGAATATGACATCAGAAACTCTTTAGAGACTCGTGTGTGTGAAGTAATGTGGATATTTATGTGCAATTTTCTCCCTGGGTGAAAGGAATCACAGTCCGGAGTGAAGGATCATCTGGAAATGACATTTGGAAAGACCGAATGGAAAAAGCTGCACATTGGCGGTGTTGTTTTTTTTTATGGACCGTTTTTGCCAATATCTTTTACCGCTTGTTACTACTGTCTGCATTTCTGTTATAAAATGAGCAGCATTTTCTACACTCCAGAGTTTTTAAAGAAGTACAAAGTTGTAAGTTAATTTCCATGTCTGTATAATGTGTGTAAAGATGGCAAAATATCTTACTCAATCCGAAGGACTCCAGTATGTCCACAATGGGATGAGTGCTGTTATCCGCCATAGCTCCCTCCAGAGATACAGGGGAGACGAGAGGGGACACAGTCGCTCCCCTCCAGTTCTTTCTCTCACTCTTCCTTTAAACTTTTTCTTGTCTCTCCAGCTCCCCTGTTCTAGGGACCCTCCTTTCTCTCTCTCTCTTTCTCTGTCTGTCTCTTTTTCAGCCCCAGACCGCTCAGCACTGAGGCACACAGGATCCTCTCCAAGGCCAGGGTCGCTACTCTGTTGTTTGTGGAAAAGCAAAGTCTTCACTTCACATTTCCTGCCTTTCCTGCTTCAAATTAGCAGCAGGCTGTCCTTATCTCCGCAGACCAGGGTTCCTGTGGGATGGAGAGGAAAGGGAGGAGTGTACAGAGAGGAGGAGAATCAAGGTGTGTGTGAAATCCATTTCTCCTCCTGTCATTTGTCCTCTTTCCCTTGGCCAAAATTCATCATATTTTACTCTTCACTATTTTCCTTTCTCTTCCAGCCACTTGGCATGAACAATGACGGCTGAACCGTTGTGTGTCACCACTGAAGGCATTTTGCCAGTTTGCAGTTTAAACTAGAACTGCAGTTTAATCTCATCTATCTATCTTTAAGCAAACATTTAACCCAACCGCTGGGTTAAAACAACCCAAATGCTGGGTTAAAACAACCCAATTGCTGGGTTAGTCCATTTTCAACCCAACTTGGGTTATTTTTAACCCAGCATTTTTTAGAGTGTATCTATCTATCTATCTATCTATCTATCTATCTATCTATCTATCTATCTATCTATCTATCTATCTATCTATCTATCTATCTATCTATCTATCTATCTATCTATCTATCTATCTGTCTATCTGTCTATCTATCTATCTATCCGTCTCGTTCTATCTATCTATCTATCTATCTATCTATCTATCTATCTATCTATCTATCTATCTATCTATCTATCTATCTATCTATCTATCTATCTATCTATCTATCTATCTATCTATCTATCTATCTATGAATATGCAAATGAGCCCCGCCTCCAGAGACACTCGCTCAACTTTTACTCAAGTTACTTCACAAAGGTATCGCTCTTTACAACGTCAGACACATAACGGTAATCAATATGATTAGCCTTTAGCTTGACCACATTATCAAACAGCTAATAATGTGTTGCTAATGTAACACAAACCATGATCCCGTTCACCATCACAGTCTGCCTTCTAAAAATCTGTATCCTTAGAAACGTTTTGAACAACATAGTACGTCAGTGGAGGCATTTAAAACTACCATCCTCACCCTCCTGGCCATCCACACGCTGCTGTTCTCAATCTTACTGTAAACACTTGTAAAATTTCTACTTTTCTAATGATATAATCTGGGTTTGATTTTTTTCAGAGATATTGTTAGAGTAAAGTATATGAATATATTGACCAAACAGTACACACAAGACCATTACTGCATATTGATGAAAATATTTATTTCTCTCCACATTTGTAAAATAATTTGATTCATTCATGCATTTTCAAAGGTTTGTTTTTTATATCTGCTGAGGTTGGGCTGAAGTCTCTGTCCAGCCTCTCTCAATGTCAACCCATGGGTACTCAGTAGAATCGCATCTGATAAATTTGGTCCCCGTCTTCTTTGGCCACATTCTGCAGGTCTACCTCTTCCTACCCCCCTCTTCCCCTCTCTACCCCTCTCTACCCCCTTCCCCTCTCTACCCCTCTCTTCCCCTCTCTACCCCTCTCTTCCCCTCTCTACCCCTTTCCCCTCTCTACCCCTCTCTACCCCCTTCCCCTCTCTACCCCTCTCTTCCCCTCTCTACCCCTTTCCCCTCTCTACCCCCTTCCCATCTCTACCCCTCTCTACCCCTTCCCCTCTCTACCCCTCTCTACCCCTTCCCCTCTCTACCCCTCTCTGTACCTCTCTCTACCCCCTTCCCCTCTCTACCCCTCTCTTCCCCTCTCTACCCCTTTCCCCTCTCTACCCCTCTCTACCCCCTTCCCCTCTCTACCCCTCTCTTCCCCTCTCTACCCCTTCCCCTCTACCCCTTCCCCTCTCTACCCCTCTCTGTACCCCTCTCTACCTCCTTCCCCTCTCTACCCCTCTCTACCTCCTTCCCCTCTCTACCCCTCTCTGTACCCCTCTCTACCCCTCTCTCTACCCCTCTCTACCTCCTTCCCCTCTCTACCCCTCTCTGTACCCCTCTCTACCTCCTTCCCCTCTCTACCCCTCTCTACCCCCTTCCCATCTCTACCCCCTTCCCCTCTCTACCCCTTCCCACCCCTCTCTTCCCCCTTCCCCTCTCTACCCCTCTCTTCCCCTATCTACCCCCTTCCCCTCTCTACCCCTCTCTTCCCCTCTCTACCCCTCTCTACCCATCTCTACTCCTTCCCACCCCTCTCTACCCCCTTCCCCCTTGGAGAAAAACTGTAATAAATCAATATAATTTATCCTTGCTGAATAGAAGTATGTATTTCTATTACAAATAAGTACTGAAGTACTGTATAAGATAATATAATTGTGTGCAATAGTATAAAAAT
Organism: Romanogobio albipinnatus; assembly: GCA_023566225.1. Classification (NCBI taxonomy): domain Eukaryota; kingdom Metazoa; phylum Chordata; class Actinopteri; order Cypriniformes; family Gobionidae; genus Romanogobio; species Romanogobio albipinnatus. Next base: position 5,768,147 of record CM042256.1, on the reverse strand, counting down.
AGCATGAAAAATATTATATAATTTAATTATTATTTTGTTAAAATTGCCATTCAGAATATTAGAGTAGAGGGATGTGGACACATTCGTTCATTTGTACGATGACTTTTCCAGCTGACAAAAGCACAGTATAAAATCAAAACCAAACAGACAAGAAAGCATTTTTCTTTATTTCATAACAAAATATCTCAGAGAATAATTTCCAAGCTTTAACCGTTCCACTTTGTCTGCTGTAGTCTTGCTGGTCATCACAACGCTTCAGATTTTCCGTGTACAGTGCCAGCTTTGTGCTGGGTTATCCTGGCCAGGCTAGCTTTTGCAAAAACAAAATCCTGATAAGAACCCTGCAGAGAAAGCAGACTTTGCCCCGAACCAGAGCCTTTTTCTGTGCTTTCCTTTCATAGTGTTCATTAAGGGTATCTGGAGGTTAGTGATTAAGAACAGTAGATAGCCTGGGGTTTTAGGACAGAGCCGCTGGTCTGGGAGGAGCGGGACAGGCCCAATCCTGACATTTCCTCTCATTGTTGCTTTGTGGAGTACAGATATCAGCTGTTGCCATACACCGTTCTGAAGTGCACACTTCATCTTCAGACTCTTACGTGTTTGTGCATTAAAAGGAACATGACTAATTCATGTCTGTGACCTCTTGGCCAGTTAGGAGTTTATTTTTGCAATTGAAAACATTCATTATATATCCTGAAATCTTTCCTTAAAAATAAATTTATAAATATTCATAAAATGAAAAAAAAATGATTGTAAGGCTTTCACTGAAGTCACTCATAATATATCAGATAAAAGCCAAACTCCTTATTTCATCCTAAAAATAGTCTATGGACCACGAACACCTTTTTTTGGTATAAAATATGGTTGTACAATATTTACGTTTACATTTTTGCGAGTTGTATAATATATTTCATTCATTTTTTCTCTCACAAAATTTTGTTTAGTATTGTACTGTATAAATGTGTTAATGAATAAAATAAAATAAACGTTATTGCTTTGACTGAAGTCATTCATAATATATCAGAAAGGAAAGCCAATCTCCTTCTTCCATCCTAAATATAGTCTACATAATACATGAACCATGAACATCTTTATTTTTCTATAGCTATCCTATCTATCCTATCCTAGTTATCCTATCATTGCCTATCCTATCCTGTAGCTATCATATCCCATCCTGTCCTTTCCTTGCCTATCCTATATCCTATATCCTAGCCTATAGCTATTTTACCTATCCTATCCTAGTCTATACCTAGCCTATAGGGCCAGTTGTTCTAAACATTTAATCTGGATCAAAATGATCTGGATTTGGAAATCCCATGTTTTGCTATCCAGGATCAGGTAATTAATTTTACTTTTGTGCTGGTTTTTCAAAGCAAAATTGGATTGGATCACCCTGATCCGGATACACACCTTTTCAGATCACCAAATCTGGATTACTAGTGCTAGACATGGTGATGGAAAAAATATGAGTTGGGAAAAAAAAATTCTAATGTTTTTGCGTTCTCTTAAAAAAGTTTCACCTAGCATTCACCAGAGAAACCTTGCGTTCGCTCGCAAAGAACTTTTGACTGGTCCATCTCTTATAATTGATAAGAAGTATCAAGTCTTATACGTGATTAAAAAAAAACACTTTAAATTTAATAAAATATTTTTACCTGCAGGGCTTAATAGGTAGTAATGTCTAGTTCTAATTTATTACTTTAACAATTAGCCTAACTAAGCTGGCAAATTAAATAATGTGTTTGTGTATTATATGATACAAATTTTTTATTTTTTTGACCAGTTTTAAAGCTTTACTACATTTTCTTCCTGGAATCCTACCCCCTGTTGGGATCAGGATGATCCTGTTTTTTTGGATCAAAGTTATCCAAATCCTACTGACAAGTTTTGAACAACACAAACTGAAGGTTTGATCCAGATTAAAACTAGGATTGGATTCTGTGATCTAATCTGATTTCAGATTCCTTCTTTCCCTTTTGAACAACCCATTTTCAAGATTTGATCCAATCCGATAACCAAAATCCGATCAGCTTACCTTTGAACAACTGGCCCATAGCTATCATGTCTATCCTATCCTAGCTATCCGGGCCTATCCTATCCTAGCCTTGCCTATACAGTATATCCTATCTATCCTATCCTAGCTATCCCATCTTAGCTATCATGTCTATCCTGTCTATCCTATCATAGCTTATATATCCTATCCTAGCTGTCCTGTCCTGTCCTATCCTTGCCTTGCCTATATATCCTATCCTATCCTATCCTAGCCTATACAGTTTATCCTATCCTATCTATCCTATCCTAGCTATCCCGTCTTAGCTATCATGTCTATCCTATCATAGCTTATATATCCTATCCTAGCTGTCCGGTCCTATCCTAGCCTTGCCTATATATCCTATCGTATATAGTTTATCCTATCCTATCTATCCTATCCTAGCTATCATGTCTATCCTATCATATCCTAGCTATCCTGTCTATCCTATCCTATCCTAGCCTATATATCCTATTCTTTATTGCCTATCCTATCCTAGCTATCCTGCCTATCATATCCTATCCTTCTTTTTATATCCTATCCTATCCTGTCTATCCTATCCTAGCTATCCTATCCTATACAGGTGCTGGTCATATAATTAGAATATCATCAAAAAGTTGATTTATTTCACTAATTCCATTCAAAAAGTGAAACTTGTATATTATATTCATTCATTACACACAGACTGATATATTTCATATGTTTATTTCTTTTAATTTTGATGATTATAACAGACAACTAAGGGAAATTCCAATTTCATTATCTCAGAAAATTATAATATTACTTAAGACCAATACAAAGAAAGGATTTTTAGAAATCTTGGCCAACTGAAAAGTATGAACATGAAAAGTATGAGCATGTACAGCACTCAATACTTAGTCAGGGCTCCTTTTGCCTGAATTACTGCAGCAATGCGGCGTGGCATGGAGTCGATCAGTCTGTGGCACTGCTCAGGTGTTATAAGAGTCCAGGTTGCTCTGATAGTGGCCTTCAGCTCTTCTGCATTGTTGGGTCTGGCATATCGCATCTTCCTCTTCACAATACCTCATAGATTTTCTATGGGGTTAAGGTCAGGCGAGTTTGCTGGCCAATTAAGAACAGGGATACCATGGTCCTTAAACCAGGTACTGGTTGCTTTGGCACTGTGTGTAGGTGCCAAGTCCTGTTGGAAAATGAAATCTGCATCTCCATAAAGTTGATCAGCAGCAGGAAGCATGAAGTGCTCTAAAACTTCCTGGTATACGGCTGTGTTGACCTTGGACCTCAGAAAACACAGTGGACCAACACCAGCAGATGACATGGCACCCCAAACCATCACTGACTGTGGAAACTTTACACTGGACCTCAAGCAACGTGGATTGTGTGCCTCTCCTCTCTTCCTCCAGACTCTGGGACCCTGATTTCCAAAGGAAATGCAAAGTTTACTTTAATCAGAGAACATAACTTTGGACCACTCAGCAGCAGTCCAGTCCTTTTTGTCTTTAGCCCAGGCGAGACGCTTCTGACGCTGTCTGTTGTTCAAGAGTGGCTTGACACAAGGAATGCGACAGCTGAAACCCATGTCTTTCATACGTCTGTGCGTAGTTGTTCTTGAAGCACTGACTCTAGCTGCAGTCTCCCCCACATTTTTTAATGGGTTTTGTTTCACAATCCTCTCCAGGGTGCGGTTATCCCTATTGCTTGTACACTTTTTTCTACCACATCTTTTCCTTCCCTTCGCCTCTCTATTAATGTGCTTGGACACAGAGCTCTGTGAACAGCCAGCCTCTTTTGCAATGACCTTTTGTGTCTTGCCCTCCTTGTGCAAGGTATCAATGGTCGTCTTTTGGACAACTGTCAAGTCAGCAGTCTTCCCCATGATTGTGTAGCCTACAGAACTAGACTGAGAGACCATTTAAAGGCCTTTGCAGGTGTTTTGAGTTAATCAGCTGATTAGAGTGTGGCACCAGGTGTCTTCAATATTGAACCTTTTCACAATATTCTAATTTTCTGAGATACTGAATTTGGGATTTTCCTTAGTTGTCAGTTATAATCATCAAAATTAAAAGAAATAAACATTTGAAATATATCAGTCTGTGTGTAATGAATGAATATAATATACAAGTTTCACTTTTTGAATGGAACTCCTATCCTATCCTATCCTATCCTATCCTATCCTGTCTATCCTATCCTATCCTTGCTTTTATATCCTATCCTATCCAAGCTATCCTGTCTATCCTATCCTATCCTTGCTTTTATATCCTGTCATATCCTTGCAGACATTTCCGTAAATGTCCAATATTGACATTTCCGTAAATTAAGTTCAAAATTCTAAATACAGGTAAAAACCTGCAAAAAAACCCAAAATAAAAACAGAAAATTAATTCAGTTCATTGCGCCCTATTTTTATGGATTTTACGGAGTCTATCTTATCTTATCTTATCCTTAGCCTATCCTATCCTATCCTATCCTATCCGTCTTCTCTTGATGGACAGCAGATGGCTCTGTTACTCTTTAGAGAACACATTGCAGCTAATCATCATTTCAGGCTGAACTCTGATTTTTATCTGATTTGCATTTCAAATAATTCCCTGGACATCACCATTCTTGATCTCGTTTGCTTTTTGTCTTGTTTATTTTCTCGTCAGTGTTAAACATTCTCTTTCCTTCTTATCTGTTCCCTGGAAAACATTTGAAAACAATGTTGCACGTGTGTTTCTGAGCAGTTTGTCACCTAATGTGCTCTTCAGAATGATGGAGGGATACAGAGGATCCTTGGAGACGGTGAGTGAATGCGAATGACATTAGATCCTCTGCGCACAAGGACTTATGTCAGTAACTTCTTTGCTGTGCTTTCTCTCTCTCTCTCTCACACACACACACACACACACACACACACACACATCCATCTGCAGTGACCGTGTAGAGGTCATTGCTAAGCACTGCTGTTTGAAAACCAGCACACTCAGCAGAGCGGTTTCTGAATCCTGAGCTTAACGCTCCAGTCAGGCATTCCACTTTGCTTTTTCCCCCTATAACATGCATGTGTGTGATTGAACTGGTAATGGAATTGAAAAGCATAACAGTGTATCTCTGGAATGGGAGTTTGTTCCCCGCCCCTCTCGAATTTCACTTAATGGAGTCCCATGCTTGAGATATGGCATATCCCAGCATCTTTTTCATTTTCCATGGGCAGAAGCTCAGACATGTAACACATTTTAATCGAATCACTTAGCGTAATGTTGTCTGGCATTGCTAAAGTAACACACACAGGACTCGATCCGGGCCTCACTATTGGTCAATAGACTGCACTTGAGATCTGCACTCTGATTGGACACCAGGTGGCAGTGAAAACTAATACTGATGCCTACAGTAGAGTCTGAGAGGCAGAAAGAGAGCGAGGGTGCAAAGGGAAGAGGATGCTTCCTGCAGAAAACACAGAACTTCAAAGGGAGGAAAGAAACCGTATGTTTGCATGGCATGCACTGATTTAAAGCATTTACGCTTTTCACATAGAGTCGATCCAGCTGATCCTAGATCATCGGAGAAGTCTCGGGTGGAGCCGCATCCCGCTGACCTGCATCAGCACCACTGACTTGGAATCAGTGGAATGGCATCTGCTCAGCGCTATGGCCGTTCAGACAGGGAGATTGCCAATGAGATGCAGAGGCTGCAGGGTAGGTGCTTACGCATGCTTTCTCTTAAAGGTGACCTCGCCACTGTGTAGGATGACACAGCATATATGCATACATACTCAAGACGTCATTTTTCTATTAAGGCTGACATGACTTTTGAATGGATTCTATCTTGGGTTGTGATGTTTTAGCATATTTTGCACCTATGAATCAATATAAGATGTCTCTGCTAATGTGATTTGGCTCAAACGGCGTTTGATACGTCTCTCTGCAGCTGTTTGTTGTGAGACGTGCGATGCAGTTCCCAGGGTTGTCACAGCCACATGCAAAGTTTACGGTTGGTTTCCAATTGATGCTTTGCGGTGCTTATGGCGTCTCCTGTTGCAAAATCGTCCTTGGGGAGAATATCTGTCCTGGCACTTGAGGAGAGTTTGTTTGTGTTCATGCGGATACACATTCAGTTTAAATGGTTTAAAACTAGATGCTCTTTACATTAAGCACTGAAAACTGGTGTATTAGAGCATCTTCGGTCAGTTTCTCATTGACCTGGATTGTAGTGCTTCTGTGCCCTTTGTGTGGACCACTTTTAAGATTGAATCAGAGGCAAAGAGAGAGTGAATGAATGGAGAAATGGGATTAGGGTGAAGGATTGCTCGGAGAGAGACAGCAGGAATGAAGAAAGAGAGGGTTTAAGAGCAGAAGAGCTGACTCTGGAGGTGTGTCGTTCTGCAATAAACACGGTACAGTACAGTGTGTCACCTCTAAAGTAAATTATGAAACGCTCTTCCGCATTACACGTATTCATAGAGTTAGGCAGGTCACACTTTAGATTAAGGTCCAATTCTCACTATTAACTACGACTTTTGCCTCAATAAACTCCTAATTACTGTTTATTAAAAGTAAAGTAGCTGTTAAGTTTAGCTATTGTAGGATTAAAGGGGTGGTAAAGCACACTCTTTCGAAGGCTTGATTGTGTTTGTGGGGTGCACTGTAACATGTGTTCATGCTTCGTTTTTAAAAAATTTCATTATTTTTCATATATTTTACTTTTATTTTACACTGCTCTGTCCCTCCTTGTAAAAACGGTCTGATGGTTTCCGGGTTCTATGAAGCCAGTCCCTCAAAAATACGCAATGGGCTCAGATTGGTTAGCTGGCCCAGTGTGTTGTGATTCGCTAAACGCCTAGTGCACGTTTGTCAGAAACGTCACGCCCCTTACCTTTACCGGTTGCCTCAGGCTACTAGCCTGTGCTTTGGGTACAATGGCGTCAATAAATCCATACCAATTTGAGCCCGAATCAGACCCAGACAATTTTAGTGAAGATGATCGAGCAGAACCTGTTCAGTCCTCAAGAGTAAAGACTGCGGATCTATAGTGATCGCTACTGAATGGCACCGTTACTTTTGTATTTTTAGAACGATTATAGCCAAATATCTGTCGCAAGAATGAATACTAAACATTGGCAAACGCAGAACCATGTTTAGCAGGCCTGTAGATAAACAATACATAAAAGCTCTAATCAAAGAATCATTTACACTAATGCCAAGTTCGCTGTTGAGATTTAAAAAGTTTGTAACGTTAAGTGTTTGTGGGATAACTTTAATATGAATGAGCATTTAACAGACTGGTTTGCAGAGCAGCGGGGTCATCCGTTTACTTCCTCACTACAACATAGACTACAATTAACAACACAAACTATTACAGGAAAACACATAGACGAAAAATAAATCCTACTTACAGTTTGTGGCCCGTAAACAGCTTCTGTTTTTAATCCATCTTTCAGGACAAGACGTTGTGCGAATCCCACTTTCATAGCGCTCGTGAAGATTGTGGAAGCTTTGCTCCGTGAGATGAGCCGCGTGTGCCCGTCTCATGCGGCGTTCACACCGGACGTGAATAAATCGCGCTATTCGCGCGAAGGTGGACGCTTGAACATTTTGAGTTTACTCGCTTCATTCGAGTGTGACATTCACTGCACAACAGACGCGAATTCGTGTCATAGGAGGGGCTTCTGCCAGCCAGCTCGTCTCGTTGAGAAATGACTGACATGGGCTGTGTTTACGTCTTTTTTTGTTAAAATCTACTGTTAATGTGTGACAAAACAGAGTTTTAAGACTTTTTCAGTCGATAATGTAGTTGTTTAAAGCTCAGATCTGTGGTTTATTTATATAAAGAGTGCCTAATAGTACATTTTATCTGGCGTTTTCGGAGTTGTGAGCTCCAGCGGATCAGCGGCGCTTACACTGGCTGTGAATGTCTCGTGCAGCTGAACTGCGGCTCATGTATGGGTTTATGTAAATATTGGGGCTGGTGATGTCAGCAACCCTGGAGAAATGTGTAGTAGTCCCTAGCGGCCGTTTGCTGTAGTCCTTAGAAATTGATTTCTTTAAAAGCAAATATCTCCCTTTGCTTTAAACTTTGAACGTTGTAACTTTGCAGATGTTGTTTATGCTCAAACAGCAACATTACACACTAGCTAAAGTTAGAAAAGTGAAATCGTGCTTTACCACCCCTTTAAGGGATGTAGAATATGGTCATGCAGAATAAAGCATTTAATATGTGCTTTATAAGTACTAATAAACAGCCAATATCCTAGTATTGGACCCTAAACTAAAGTGTTATCGTTAGGTATAATAGTCAGATATCATTGTTTACTCACCCTTATGTTGTTTCAAACCGAAACAACTTTCTTTTTTTCCCCTGTGGAAAACACTAGGAGAAATATTTGGGATTTTTGTATGCCATAAAATCGACAAAATTTCTAAGTTAATGCTTTGATTCATATTAAAAGTAACAAAGCTTTTTGCGGTTATTGGATGGCAGGCGCTACATACATATGTTTGGTGAAGTTTTGAACAGTAGCACAGACACAAATATTTTAGATTTAAAGGGATAGTTCACTAAAAATGAAAAATGTACACACCCTCTCAAGCCATCCTAGATGTATTTGACTTTCTTCTTTCAGACTAATACAATCAGAGTTATATTTAAAAAATGCTAATCCAAGCATTATAATGGCAGTCCAAAATTTGAAGCCCAAAAAAGTGCATCCATCCATTATAAAAGTACTCCACATAATAAAAGCCTTTTGAAGTGAATCGGTGGGTTTTGTAAGAGAAATGTCCATATTTAACACGTTATAAAGTAAATAGGTTCCGACAAACTATCTTCCGTATTCAATTTACGGAAAAAGCGTAACTGGCGTGACCATGATATCGGCGCCACACTTTCTGCATAAGTTAAATACATTAGAAATTTTCCATGCAAGTTCAATAAACTGGGATTGGAGATTTCAATCTACAAAAGCACTATATACTGTAAGTATCATAAAAGTATCCAAATGACTTGGGCATATCTCGACATGTGCTGTTCCATACCTTCTGAAGTCATTAGACCACTTTGTGTGAGTAGTAAATAGAAAGTTATATTGTTATTCACATTCAAACAAACAAACATCATGAGAGTTTCATAAGAAGTTGCAATATTCGATTCATGATCAAATTGTTGTTTTTGTTTTTTTGGGTCTGATCTTTTCAATGAATCGTTTGAGCCGGTTCACAAAACTGGACTAAACAGTTCAGGGATGCACCGAAATTAACATTCTGGGCCGAAACCGAAAATTCTGGATGCACTTGGCTGAAAACTAAAACAGAAAATAGATAATAAACAATTCGTTAATCAAACAGTTAAATAGCTAAAACTGGATTGTACAAACATTTAAAGTGTTTTATATAAAACGGTTTGCTGGTGAAATATAAACATTTAAACAACAATAAACTATAAAAGCCTTAATTCAATCTGTTCATCATATAAAGCAATCTTCTCTCTTGAGAACATTCAATTCATATGGATTATATATGATCGCTTTATGAACTTTTTGAAGTGTCAAAGTGCATGGTAGTTGCGTAGCTGTCAATGGAGGGTCTTAAATATCTCAGATGTCATCAAAAAGATCTTCATTTGTGTTCTGAAGATGAATGAAAGTCTTACGAGTTTGGAAAGACATGAGGGTGAGTAATTAATGACAGTATTTTAGTTTTTGGTGAACTATCCCTTTAAGTGATTGAATAGCCTACAAGCTGATTGAACCATTACATGAAACATGATTCATTTCGGTAAGTTGTAATGTATCTTTCAACATACCTTCTAGTATTAATCCATGTTTGTTTCGTGCTTTTGTAAAGAGTAATAAAGATGAGACGATCGTTTCACGTGCGCTTGATCCTTCCGCTTGAACTGATGTGGCTACAACGATCTGTCACGAGCGCCAAAACGTCATTTAGTTGAATTTCGTAATAAAATCAACAAAATTTCTAAGTTAATGCTTTGATTCATATTAAAAGTAACAAAGCTTTTTGCGGTTATTGGATGGCAGGCGCTACATACATACGTTTGGTGAAGTTTTGAACATTAGCACAGACTAAAATATTTTAGATTTAAAGGGATAGTTCACTAAAAATGAAAAATGTACACACCCTCTCAAGCCATCCTAGATGTATTTGACTTTCTTCTTTCAGACTAATACAATCAGAGTTATATTTAAAAAATGCTAATCCAAGCATTATAATGGCAGCCCAAAAAAGTGAATCCATCCATTATAAAAATACTCCACATAATAAAAGCCTTTTGAAGTGAATCGGTGGGTTTTGTAAGAAAAATATCCATATTTAACACGTTATAAAGTAAATAGGTTCCGACAAACCGTCTTCCGTATTCAACTTACGGAAAAAGCGTAACTGGCGTGACCATGATATCGGCGCCACACTTTCTGCATAAGTTAAATACGAAAGGTAGTCCACCGGAAGCTAGATATTTTACTTTTTAAAGTGCTAAATATGGATATTTTTCTTACAAACCCCTCTATTCTCTTCAGAAGGCCTTTATTAACCCCCTGGAGCCATGTGGAGCACTTTTATAATGGATGGATGCACTTTTTTGACCTTCAAAAGTTGGGCTCCCATTCACTGCCATTATAAAGCTAGGAAGAGCAATTATATTTTTTAATATAACTCCAACTGTATTCGTCTTAAAGAACAATGTCATGGCTTGAGGGTGTGTAAATCATGGGGTAATTTGCATTTTTGGGATAATTAAACTATCCCTTTAATTCTTGCAGCTCATCCATGTTGTGTGCATTAAATAGATGATGAACAGAGTCAAAACGTGCCATAATTAAACGTCTGTTTCGGTCACTAATTTCAGCCCTCCAAAACCATTTCACCCCGAAACCGAAAATAGCTGTTTCAATGATTCAGTGATTTGGTAGCAGGGGTTAACCGCTCAAAAAGTCTTCTTTTGTGCACCACATTAAAAAAAAAAGTGTGGAATGATATGAACGTGAGTAAATTACTTCTGAATTAAAATATTTGGTTGAACTGTCCCTTTAAGAACTCTCTGTTCCTAAGATGCAGAGGTGATAACTACCATATTATGTATAATATTTTGCCCACTTTTGCACTACATAATATGGTGGTCTTCACCTTCATATTCAATATGAAAAGACTGAATAATTCCTGCACCCACTATCACTCTTTCTCTGACTATAATCATAATATATGATAATCTGCAGTTTAACTGTTGCGGAGACACACACTATATTAACATGTTGGAGGCTTGGGCTTTGGTCGCCCTAGAAACCTGAAGTAGAGCAGTGTGTTGAGTGTCAGGCCAGATTGATTGTGTGTAAAGATGCTTGTGGGGGGAATGAATCATGTGATGCTAAGTATATTATTCAGCATGCCATTGCTTTCTTACGCCTCATTGGTTGCAAAATTAAGGCAGAGCAGGAAACACAGCCGTAATGACATGCTTATGTGTGCGCTCATGCTTAATATGAAACAGTGGTAAAGCTTTCACATCATGATACTGCTTAAAGAAGGTCACCTCTCGAAACTAAAGTAGCTGTATTATGTATTTTAGGGAACAGTCAATCATATAATAATCAGCTACTTAGGGTGTGTAAGACAAAAACACTGTCAGTCAGGGCAAAAAGTGAATGGCGTTGTATGTGTGAGGATTTGTCAAAGTGCCAAAGAGGTGGAAGAATTTTTTTTCTTCTTTTTTTAAAAGCTGAAATCAAATCTAATGCATACATAACCATTTTTTGTGTCTCGTTTAGTTCAAAATGTATTATTCAGCGTTCATTTTGCACTTGAGTTGAGTTTTCTCTCTCCTCTCGAGTGAGCAGATTAGAGTTGCTAATCAGACCTATTTGATCCCCTGCTTTGATCAGATTACCATTTCTCTATGTGCAAGTGTGACTGCCTTAAACAAAGAGCTCATCAGCTGCAATATTCATTGGGATCAAAACATTTAAAAGAAAAGTATACATTTCCTGTTTTATTTCTGAAAACAGAAGGAAAGTCTTGCTAATGAGCACTTGTTTTTGTAATGGGAGAGCGTGCGGGCACTGAACGCTTACACAGGCCACAATAGATATCCTTCTTGTTTATTCCTGTTGATTATGGCATGGCATGAATTTAGTTTGATTAGGGCGTACTGACAAAGAATGCAGGTGATAAAACAGACTAATAATAAATTGATTGATTGATTGATCTAAAACAGTCTGTATTATCACCTTATTTATTGCCAGTCTAAAAAAAGTTATATAAAAAATATAACATAAATGTGTGTGTGTGTGTGTGTGTGTGTATATACAGTGAGCAAAATAAGTATTTGAACAACCTGCTATTTTGCTAATTCTCCCACTTGGAAATCATGGAGGGGTCTGAAATTGTCAACGTAGGTGCATGTCCACTGTGAGAGACATAATCTATCCAGAAATCACAATATATGATTTTTTAACTATTTATTTGTATGATACAGCTGCAAATAAGTATTTGAACACCTGTCTATCAGCTAGAATTCTGACCCTCAAAGACCTGTTAGTCTGCCTTTAAAATGTCCACCTCCACTCCATTTATTATCCTAAATTAGATGCACCTGTTTGAGGTTGTTAGCTGCATAAAGACACCTGTCCACCCCATACAATCAGTAAGAATCCAACTACTAACATGGCCAAGACCAAAGAGCTGTCCAAATACACTAGAGACAAAATTGTACACCTCCACAAGGCTGGAAAGGGCTACGGGGAAATTGCCAAGCAGCTTGGTGAAAAAAGGTCCACTGTTGGAGCAATCATTAGAAAATGGAAGAAGCTAAACATGACTGTCAATCTCCCTCGGACTGGGGCTCCATGCAAGATCTCACCTCGTGGGGTCTCAATGATCCTAAGAAAGGTGAGAAATCAGCCCAGAACTACACGGGAGGAGCTGGTCAATGACCTGAAAAGAGCTGGGACCACCGTTTCCAAGGTTACTGTTGGTAATACACTAAGACGTCATGGTTTGAAATCATGCATGGCATGGAAGGTTCCCCTGCTTAAACCAGCACATGTCAAGGCCCGTCTTAAGTTTGCCAATGACCATTTAGATGATCCAGAGGAGTCATGGGAGAAAGTCATGTGGTCAGATGAGACCAAAATAGAACTTTTTGGTCATAATTCCAATAAACGTGTTTGGAGGAAGAAGAATGATGAGTACCATCCCAAGAACACCATCCCTACTGTGAAGCATGGGGGTGGTAGCATCATGCTTTGGGGGTGTTTTTCTGCACATGGGACAGGGCGACTGCACTGTATTAAGGAGAGGATGACCGGGGCCATGTATTGCGAGATTTTGGGGAACAACCTCCTTCCCTCAGTTAGAGCATTGAAGATGGGTCGAGGCTGGGTCTTCCAACATGACAATGACCCGAAGCACACAGCCAGGATAACCAAGGAGTGGCTCTGTAAGAAGCATATCAAGGTTCTGGCGTGGCCTAGCCAGTCTCCAGACCTAAACCCAATAGAGAATCTTTGGAGGGAGCTCAAACTCTGTGTTTCTCAGCGACAGGCCAGAAACCTGACTGATCTAGAGAAGATCTGTGTGGAGGAGTGGGCCAAAATCCCTCCTGCAGTGCAAACCTGCTGAAAAACTACAGGAAACGTTTGACCTCTGTAATTGCAAACAAAGGCTACTGTACCAAATATTAACATTGATTTTCTCAGGTGTTCAAATACTTATTTGCAGCTGTATCATACAAATAAATAGTTAAAAAATCATATATTGTGATTTCTGGATTTTTTTTAATAGATTATGTCTCTCACAGTGGACATGCACCTACGATGACAATTTCAGACCCCTCCATGATTTCTAAGTGGGAGAACTTGCAAAATAGCAGGGTGTTCAAATACTTATTTTCCTCACTGTATATATATATATATATATATACAGTATATACATTAGTGCTGTCAATCGATTAAAAAAATGAACTAATTAATCACACATTTTTTCTGAAAGGTGCACTATGTAACTTTTCCGTCCGCTAAGGGTCGCCTATTCAAAACAAAGGTGTAGTTTGATGACGCCAAGTTTGAGCGCAGAATCTTGGGACATGTGGTCTTCACCTCACAGCCGGTGAAAAAGAATCGGGATAGGACTCGGGCAGAAATCATGTTCATGGATGCAATTGTTAACGTTACTGTAGTCTGAAGCAGAGCAGGACCGAGTGTTGTGGAGCTGAGCAAGGCCGCTGGAGCGATTGTTAATAAGATGAACAAAGCACACGCCTCACGAGCAGCAGGACTTTTATTATGGCACAGTCGCCGGCGCCACTTCCGCTTTTCCGGTCATGAGTATGAGGTAACGCAGCTCTGTTTATCATATTAGACACATCTGAGTGTGTTGAGAATGATGTTATGACGTTACTCTGTGCGTTCGCTCTGCGGCTGCTGTGACACTTGTTCACACTGCAGTGAGAGTAAAGCATTTCTGCAAAATAAAAATGCCATTGACAGGCGACTTCCTCACACGTCCCGGTTCCTTGGTTAAAATTGCAATTTTCACGATTTACAAATAGTTGGAAACATTTGGGATATTGTAAGTACTCAACTGAACAAAATATATAACACTGGCCTAGTGGTTTTTGGATATTTTACGGCAAATTAAAAAAAATATTTTTATATTGTAATAATTTCACAGTTACTCTCCAAATTAATGTAGAAATAACTTAAAGACAGAATATTCATTTTTTTTTGCAATGGCATGTTTTTATGAAAGAAGGCCAGTATCACTGATACTTTTTTTACACATTAATGATATACATTCAACATTACAATATAATTGAAAGCTATATCAATTTTAACATTTATTAGGCTTTAAAATAACTTTTCCTTTAAGTGAACTTAAAACAATCTTCACATTAACCTAAATATATAAATATAATAAATGTTATATTTACCTGTGGCCTCCGTACCTGTTAGGCATATACAGAAAGTTATTAAACAGCTTTCTTAACTGCATAAATTATACATTAAATATAGATTAAACCAAATTTCTCTGTTACCTTTGATCTTTGATGAACATTAATGACAGACATCACAGCGACTTGTTTATTAGACTGCTGTCACTTTAAGATCTGCCGCTGCCGCTGTGGATCTTATGGTTTGTTCAAGATGAAAAGAGAACTCGTTTCTGTAGTGCTGTCTGTATATATATAATAACATTTATATTAGTTATTTATTTATAATTAATGTAAAATAATATGTATTAAATAATGTTATAACAGTTATTTATAAATTCAGTTCATTTAAATAAATTGCTATAATTTATGTTCTATGATATATTGTAAATCTAGACATGTACTTACATGTTGAATGAGCTCATATGTAACAGTAGCAGTCACAAACAATGTGTATGTGCCTTGTTTCTTCCTTTGTCCTCTTTTTTGGGTACAGTAACTCACATCCAAACAGTGGCAGGTTGTTAAAAAAACAGCAATTAGTGGCACCATATGGCAAGTCTGCTTTGAAGCCCTCCCAGGCTAAAAATCTTTCCATATGCTGAGGAATCTTTCTATTTATTATCTCTCGTTATCCAGACAGAAACGCCTCTTCTCTGAATATGTGTATATTTCAGTGTTTTTCAGTGGTCATCGATGTAGGCGTCATAAGACCACTTCTCCACCTACAGTCTGGTGGGCTGGGAATGTTCCTCAAATGAGCCACATAAATGCCTGGGGAATGTGTCTCACTCTCCTGCACCTGCTAGTTAATTTGGAACCGTTTGGAGTATTGTAAAAATGCAAGTATACTGATGAATGAGAAGTAGTTAAACTACAGTCAAGTGCCCCTAAAAGATGTAGTTAGCAATAGCTGTTGTTGTTACTGTAAAATCCACAAGCAGTCACACTTCTGATAAATGTAGTCAAACACAAATGTTTCTAAAAATCAAAGTTCAGTCTTATTCTCTCTAGAGGTGATACTGTAATAACTTTTTTGCATGTTTGTGTGCATGTGTGCGTGTGAATCTGTAATGGTAAATGCAAAGGTAATCAGAGATTTTATTTAAAAGTGTTTTACACAAGAAAAAAAGAACTTTCTTCCTTCCTTTGGTCTCTCATCCACAGACAGCTTATTTTGGGCGTGGGAAGAGGCATTTTTACTAGGGCTGGGTATTGACACAAATTTCACAATTCGATTCGATTTCGATTCAATTCAATATCGATTATTTTGGATATGTATCAGGTATAATACATGGAAAATTTTCTCAAGGAAAACTAATTTCTGAACTAAGGTTGTAAACTATGGGAGTCAGTTGATACTACATTAGCCTACTAATATTGAAGGTAAAAATTAACTGATTTGTATACAGACACTTAAATGACACTAAATTATGTTTATTTTATATATATAATAATAAAGTTATAATATTAACTTTACAATTACATAATCATAATTCTACTCCAATTAGTAAAAAAAAAAAAAAAAAAAACATTTAAAGGGTGGCTGTCATAAAAACTTGCCAGATTTATTAAATATTGAAGAACATTGACAATGAATATCCTATGTAATGGGGTGCATATAATTAGCAAAATATTCCTCTCTAGAGTTAATTTTTCTAGCTGACTAACGAGTTTATGGACACTGGATATGTTTTTTCTGAGGTAACTGTGAAGTTACGTGACATTGTTTACTTGTAAGCCGTTTTACTTACATCTTTCTGCGGTTGAAACACTGATTGAGCGATTCTATGTGACATGATACGGATTTCGGTAAGTTGTCCTGTATCTTTTAACACACTTTCAGAAGCTCATTCGTGTTTATTTTGCGCTGTTACTGGTATTAAGGCAGAAGAGAAGATCCGTTCATGTTTGCTCCGCGCTGCTGGTTCTCTTGAGCTGAGCTGCGGCAGAGCGATCTCACGCCACAGCGCCAAAACGGTATTTATGTTTTTGAATTTCGTAAAAAAAAAAAAAATAGACTAATCGATTCTTGGGATTTAAGAATTGATATTGTTTTGTAAAAGTGAGAATCGATTAAAATCGAAAAATCTATATTTTTTACCCAGCCCTAATTTTTACTGCTTCATAAATCTAAGCAGCATTTGTATTATTTGCAGCACGTTTCTGTATATGGTTGCGTTGTGAGTATTTGCAGTGTGTTTCTGTATTTGGTTGAGTTGTGAATATTTGTGGTGGGTTTCTGTATTTGGTTGCGTTGTGAGTATTTGCAGTGTGTTTCTGTATTTGGTTGCATTGTGAGTATTTGTGGTGGGTTTCTGTATTTGGTTGCGTTGTGAGTATTTGTGGTGGGTTTCTGTATTTGGTTGAGTTGTGAGTATTTGTGGTGGGTTTCTGTATTTGGTTGAGTTGTGAGTATTTGTGGTGGGTTTCTGTATTTGGTTGCGTTGTGAGTATTTGTGGTGGGTTTCTGTATTTGGTTGAGTTGTGAGTATTTGTGGTGGGTTTCTGTATTTGGTTGAGTTGTGAGTATTTGTGGTGGGTCTCTGTATTTGGTTGCATTGTGAGTATTTGTGGTGGGTTTCTGTATTTGGTTGCATTGTGAGTATTTGTGGCGGGTTTCTGTATTTGGTTGCGTTGTGAGTATTTGTGGTGAGTTTCTGTATTTGGTTGAGTTGTGAGTATTTGTGGTGAGTTTCTGTATTTGGTTGTGTTGTGAGTATTTGCAGTGTGTTTCTGTATTTGGTTGCGTTATGAGTATTTGTGGTGAGTTTCTGTATTTGGTTGCGTTGTGAGTATTTGTGGTGAGTTTCTGTATTTAGTTGCGTTGTGAGTATTTGCAGTGTGTTTCTGTATTTGGTTGCGTTGTGAGTATTTGTGGTGAGTTTCTGTATTTAGTTAAGTTGTGAGTATTTGTGGTTGAGTTTCTGTATTTGGTTGCGTTGTGAGTATTTGTGGTGGGTTTCTGTATTTGGTTGCGTTGTGAGTATTTGTGGTGAGTTTCTGTATTTGGTTGCGTTGTGAGTATTTGTGGTGGGTTTCTGTATTTGGTTGTGTTGTGAGTATTTGTGGTGAGTTTCTGTATATGGTTGCGTTGTGAGTATTTGCAGTGTGTTTCTGTATTTGGTTGCGTTGTGAGTATTTGTGGTGAGTTTCTGTATTTGGTTGAGTTGTGAGTATTTGTGGTGGGTTTCTGTATTTGGTTGCGTTGTGAGTATTTGTGGTGGGTTTCTGTATTTGGTTGTGTTGTGAGTATTTGTGGTGAGTTTCTGTATTTGGTTGTGTTGTGAGTATTTGTGGTGAGTTTCTGTATTTAGTTGCGTTGTGAGTATTTGCAGTGTGTTTCTGTATTTGGTTGCGTTGTGAGTATTTGTGGTGAGTTTCTGTATTTGGTTGCGTTGTGAGTATTTGTGGTGGGTTTCTGTATTTGGTTGCGTTGTGAGTATTTGTGGTGAGTTTCTGTATTTGGTTGCGTTGTGAGTATTTGTGGTGAGTTTCTGTATTTGGTTGCGTTGTGAGTATTTGTGGTGAGTTTCTGTATTTAGTTAAGTTGTGAGTATTTGTGGTGAGTTTCTGTATATGGTTGCGTTGTGAGTATTTGTGGTGAGTTTCTGTATTTGGTTGAGTTGTGAGTATTTGTGGTGAGTTTCTGTATTTGGTTGTGTTGTGAGTATTTGTGGTGAGTTTCTGTATTTGGTTGAGTTGTGAGTATTTGTGGTGAGTTTCTGTATTTGGTTGAGTTGTGAGTATTTGTGGTGAGTTTCTGTATTTGGTTGAGTTGTGAGTATTTGTGGTGGGTTTCTGTATTTGGTTGCGTTGTGAGTATTTGCGGTGAGTTTCTGTTTTTGGTTGAGTTGTGAGTATCTGTGGTGAGTTTTTGTATTTGGTTGCGTTGTGAGTATTTGTGGTGGGTTTCTGTATTTGGTTGTGTTGTGAGTATTTGTGGTGAGTTTCTGTATATGGTTGCGTTGTGAGTATTTGCAGTGTGTTTCTGTATTTGGTTGCGTTGTGAGTATTTGTGGTGAGTTTCTATATTTGGTTGAGTTGTGAGTATTTGTGGTGGGTTTCTGTATTTGGTTGCGTTGTGAGTATTTGTGGTGGGTTTCTGTATTTGGTTGTGTTGTGAGTATTTGTGGTGAGTTTCTGTATTTGGTTGTGTTGTGAGTATTTGTGGTGAGTTTCTGTATTTGGTTGAGTTGTGAGTATTTGTGGTGAGTTTCTGTATTTGGTTGTGTTGTGAGTATTTGTGGTGAGTTTCTGTATTTGGTTGAGTTGTGAGTATTTGTGGTGAGTTTCTGTATATGGTTGCGTTGTGAGTATTTGTGGTGAGTTTCTGTATTTGGTTGAGTTGTGAGTATTTGCGGTGAGTTTCTGTTTTTGGTTGAGTTGTGAGTATCTGTGGTGAGTTTTTGTATTTGGTTGCGTTGTGAGTATTTGTGGTGGGTTTCTGTATTTGGTTGTGTTGTGAGTATTTGTGGTGAGTTTCTGTATATGGTTGCGTTGTGAGTATTTGCAGTGTGTTTCTGTATTTGGTTGCGTTGTGAGTATTTGTGGTGAGTTTCTATATTTGGTTGAGTTGTGAGTATTTGTGGTGGGTTTCTGTATTTGGTTGCGTTGTGAGTATTTGTGGTGGGTTTCTGTATTTGGTTGTGTTGTGAGTATTTGTGGTGAGTTTCTGTATTTGGTTGAGTTGTGAGTATTTGTGGTGAGTTTCTGTATATGGTTGCGTTGTGAGTATTTGTGGTGAGTTTCTGTATTTGGTTGAGTTGTGAGTATTTGTGGTGAGTTTCTGTATTTGGTTGTGTTGTGAGTATTTGTGGTGAGTTTCTGTATTTGGTTGAGTTGTGAGTATTTGTGGTGAGTTTCTGTATTTGGTTGAGTTGTGAGTATTTGTGGTGAGTTTCTGTATTTGGTTGAGTTGTGAGTATTTGTGGTGAGTTTCTGTATATGGTTGCGTTGTGAGTATTTGTGGTGAGTTTCTGTATTTGGTTGAGTTGTGAGTATTTGTGGTGAGTTTCTGTATTTGGTTGTGTTGTGAGTATTTGTGGTGAGTTTCTGTATTTGGTTGAGTTGTGAGTATTTGTGGTGAGTTTCTGTATTTGGTTGAGTTGTGAGTATTTGTGGTGGGTTTCTGTATTTGGTTGCGTTGTGAGTATTTGTGGTGGGTTTCTGTATTTGGTTGTGTTGTGAGTATTTGTGGTGAGTTTCTGTATATGGTTGCGTTGTGAGTATTTGCAGTGTGTTTCTGTATTTGGTTGCGTTGTGAGTATTTGTGGTGAGTTTCTGTATTTGGTTGAGTTGTGAGTATTTGTGGTGGGTTTCTGTATTTGGTTGCGTTGTGAGTATTTGTGGTGGGTTTCTGTATTTGGTTGTGTTGTGAGTATTTGTGGTGAGTTTCTGTATTTGGTTGTGTTGTGAGTATTTGTGGTGAGTTTCTGTATTTGGTTGAGTTGTGAGTATTTGTGGTGAGTTTCTGTATTTGGTTGTGTTGTGAGTAGTTGTGGTGAGTTTCTGTATTTGGTTGAGTTGTGAGTATTTGTGGTGAGTTTCTGTATATGGTTGCGTTGTGAGTATTTGTGGTGAGTTTCTGTATTTGGTTGAGTTGTGAGTATTTGTGGTGAGTTTCTGTATTTGGTTGTGTTGTGAGTATTTGTGGTGAGTTTCTGTATTTGGTTGAGTTGTGAGTATTTGTGGTGAGTTTCTGTATTTGGTTGAGTTGTGAGTATTTGTGGTGAGTTTTTGTATTTGGTTGAGTTGTATTTGCGGTGAGTTTCTGTATTTGATTGTGTGGTGAGTATTTGTGTTATTTGGTTGAGTTGTGAGTATTTGCGGTGAGTTTCTGTATTTGGTTGAGTTGTATTTGCGGTGAGTTTCTGTATTTGATTGTGTGGTGAGTATTTGTGTTATTTGGTTGTGTTTTGAGTATTTGTGGTGAGTTTCTGTACTTGGTTGAGTTGTGAATATTTGTGGGGAGTTTCTGTATTTGGTTGAGTTGTGAATATTTGTGGTGAGTTTCTGTATTTGGATGAGTTGTGAATATTTGTGGGGAGTTTCTGTATTTGATTGAGTTGTGAGTATTTGCAGTGAGTTTCTGTATTTGGTTGTGTTGTGAGTATTTGTGGTGGGTTTCTGTATTTGGTTGTGTTGTGAGTATTTGTGGTAAGTTTCTGCATTTGGTTGAGTTGTGAGTGTTTGTGGTGAGTTTCTGTATTTGGTTGAGTTGTGAGTATTTGTGGTGTGTTTCTGTATTTGGTTGTGTTGTGAGTATTTGTGGTGAGTTTCTGTATTTGGTTGAGTTGTGAATATTTGTGGTGAGTTTCTGTATTTGGTTGAGTTGTGAATATTTGTGGTGAGTTTCTGTATTTGGTTGAGTTGTGAATATTTGTGGTGAGTTTCTGTATTTGGTTGTGTTGTGAGTATTTGTGGTGAGTTTCTGTATTTGGTTGAGTTGTGAATATTTGTGGTGAGTTTCTGTATTTGGATGAGTTGTGAGTATTTGTGGTGTGTTTCTGTATTTGGTTGTGTTGTGAGTATTTGTGGTGAGTTTCTGTATTTGGTTGAGTTGTGAATATTTGTGGTGAGTTTCTGTATTTGGAAGTCATCCCATCATCCAGCTCTCTCTCTCTCTCTTTAAGGCCACTTACAGCAATATTGGCACAATGCCACACAGAAATGGAGCAGGACTGAGAGAGAGAGAGAGAGAGAGAGAGAGAGAGAGAGAGAAATGGGTCAGTTCTGGCACTCTGCCACAATAGCTGTGTAATGATGTGCCAGATATGGCAGAGACTGGCCCATTCTCTACTGACCAACACGAGTACAGACGGTCACCTTGAACGCTTTGGAGCCGTGAGCTCCTGTGGATGTGGTCCTCCTCCATCAGTGTCTCCCTCATCTCTCGCTCTCTCCATCCCACCGCACAGACTCAGCATTCTTTTTCAGCTCTGAGCTGCACAAAGACGTAATACAATAGAGGTGCAAATACAAAACAAGGTGAACACAAAACAGTTGCAGTGTGCAATAAAATTAAAGGGATAGTTCACACAAAAATTACTTATGTCATTATTTACATTGCAAACTGCGCAATGAATGTGGACATTTTTTGGAGCTTCAAGGAAAGTTGTCATTTTAAAACAAGCTATGAGTGTTTTTGTGCAAAACACATTAACACAAGTAAGAATATGGCCTTTTTTAAACAATGACGTGAATTATAAAGAGCTTTTCAGTGTTTTAGTCTCACACGTGTCTTTTCCTTGGCTCGTTGCTCATGACATTGTAATCTCGACTCAGTGCCAGTCAAAGTGATGGATCACAATCACTTGGCACCACACAACACAGGGGGAGTGTCTGTTAGATTGGCCTATTCTGATCTGCTGAGTGAAAGAAACGGCCCTGCTGGAGTCAGAGCCTCTTATGGTCAAGTGTGTGTACACATCTGTGTGAGAACTGGGGCAAGAGTTAGTGAGATGACCTGATCTATTCTTTTCAAAGAGAAGTGTGTGTGTGTGTGTGTGTGTGTATGTGTGTGTATGTGTGTGTGTGTGTGTGTGTGTGTGTGTGTGTGTGTGTGTGTGTGTGTGTGTGTGTGTCTAAATAGCACTTGGTGAACCACCATTCAAAGGTTTGGAGTCAGAAATAAAAAAAAATAAAAAAAATAAATTAGTACTTTTATTAAGATGCATTAAATTGTTCAAAAGTGACAGTAAAAACATTTAAAATCTATCTATCTATCTATCTATCTATCTATCTATCTATCTATCTATCTATCTATCTATCTATCTATCTATCTATCTATCTATCTATCTATCTATCTATCTATCTATCTATCTATCTATCTATCTATCTATCTATCTATCTATTTATCTATCTATCTATCTATCTATCTATCTATCTATCTATCTATCTATCTATCTATCTATCTATCTATCTATCTATCTATCTATCTATCTATCTATCTATCTGTCTATCTGTCTGTCTGTCTGTCTGTCTGTCTGTCTGTCTGTCTGTCTGTCTGTCTGTCTGTCTATCTATCTATCTTTTGTCTGTCTCTCTTTTGTCTGTCTTTCGTCTGTCTCTCTTTCGTCTATCTGTCTTTCGTCTCTCTCTTTCGTCTGTCTGTCTGACTTTCTGTCTTTCGTCTGTCTGTCTGACTTTCGTCTGTCTGTCTGTCTTTCGTCTGTCTACCTGTCTGTCTGTCGTCTGTCTGTCCGTCTGTCTTTCATCTGCCTGTCTTTCATCTGTCTGCCTGTCTGTCTTTCGTCTGTCTGCCTGTCTGTTTTTGTCTGTCTGTCTGTCTGTCTGTCTTTCGTCTGTCTGTCTTTTGTCTGTCTGTCTTTCATCTCTCTGTCCGTCTGTCTGCCTTTCATCTGTCTGTCTTTCTTCTGTCTTTCATCTGTCTGTCTTTCGTCTGTCTGTCTGCCTTTCATCTGTCTGTCTGCCTTTCATCTGCCTGTCTTTCGTCTGTCTGCCTGTCTGTCTGTCTGTTTTTCGTCTGTCTGTCTTTCGTCTGTCTGCCTGTCTGTTTTTCGTCTGTCTGTCTGTCTGTCTTTCGTCTGTCTGCCTGTCTGTCTTTCGTCTGTCTGCCTGTCTGTCTGTCTGTCTGTCTTTCGTCTGTCTGTCTTTCGTCTGTCTGTCTTTCATCTGTCTGTCTGCCTTTCATCTGCCTGTCTTTCGTCTGTCTGCCTGTCTGTTTTTCGTCTGTCTGCCTGTCTGTTTTTCGTCTGTCTGCCTGTCTGTCTGTCTTTCGTCTGTCTGTCTGTCTGTCTGTCTTTCGTCTGTCTGTCTGTCCTTCGTCTGTCTGTCTGTCTTTCATCTGTCTGTCTGTCTGTCTGTCTGTCTGTCTGTCTGTCTGTCTGTCTGTCTGTCTAGGATGCATTAAATTGTTCAAAAGTGAAATGTATAATATTAGGAAAGATTTCTATTTTAAAGAGCCCCTATTATGGATTTTTGAATATTACCCTTCATGAAGTGTGTAACTTAGCTCTTAGTAAATGAAAACATCCTGCAAAGTTTTAAATCTGAAAGTGCACCGTATATAAAGTTATTGTGTCTTAAAGTAAGAGTCGACTCTGAGTCAATTAAACAAATCGTTTTTCAAATGAATCCGAAGCCGTTTAGTTCTGAGCTCAAGACAAAACATTAGCATATTCTTACTACTTACTTACTTACAGTTTAAACTATACTAATAGAAAACAGTCATTTAAATTTGAATAATACTACTGTATTTTGTATCAAACAAATGCAGCCTTGCTGAGCATCAGAGACGTCTCTCAAATCTTACGACGCCAAACTTTTGAACGGTAGCGAACATTAACGCAATGCCATTAAATGAAGACAGACCTGTCCTGTTTCAATAGGAAATACTTCAAGTTGAAGTTCTTGTCCACAAGAGTACGGGGCATCCCATTTGTTTTAGGCTTCATGAATGTCCCCTGTGATTGGACTGTTGCCATTATGAGACGAGGGACAGATTGATTGCCAGTGACAGTGATATTGAATTAGCTCTTGTGTGAGCGACACACACATTAACTGCAGTTAGATTGTGCTGAACTCCTCATTGAGTCAGCAGAAACAGCCGTGACACTTACAATGGCCTGCAGTCAGAGCAAGAATCCTCATGGTGCGTTACTGTCTTATCTTTCAACTGCAGGTGGACCTTTACTTACCTTTTACATGCCTCTAGCAAGCCCGTGTCAAATACTGAAGGTCAGCTGGGCATGGGGTCACCTTCTGAAGTAGATAAGATCTGCATTGGCTGATGTGTGTGTGTGAGTCCACCTTCAGTGAAATCTAAGACAGAATGAATGCAAATCATTTGTGTGTGTGTACTATAATGCACAATAAGACAGATTCACATTATGTCAGTAGTGTATGTCATGGTTCAGAATTTCTCAGAGTGGATGAAAAGCTTAGCCTGTCTGACCTACTTCTGCCCTGCCCTGACCACAACATCTCTTCATTACACAGCCAACAGGAGAGCGTTTAATACTCTTCAGATCACACGAGTGACGTCTGCTGAGAGCTGGAGCTCACTAAAGCACTGTATCTCTGTCTGTCTGCCTGTTTCTTCATCTGTGTGTGTGTGTGTGAGTGTGTGTGTGTTTGAGTGAGCGCGTGTGTTTGTGTGTTTAAGTTTGTGTGTGTGTTTGTGTGTGTAAGTTTGTGTGTGAGTGTGTGTGTTTGAGTGTGTGTGTGTGTGTTTGAGTGTGTTTTTAGTTCTTTCTTTCTTCATGTGAGTTTGTGTGTGTGTGTGTGTTTGAGTGTATGTGTGTTTTTGTGTTTGTGAGTTTGAGTGTGTGTGTTTAATTGAGTGTGTGTTTTAGTGTTTGTGAGTTTGTGGGTGTGTGTTTGAATGTGTGAGTTTGTGTATGTGTGTTTGAGTGAGCGTGTGTGTGTGTGTGTGTGTTTGTGTGTGTAAGTTTGTGTGTGAGTGTGTGTGTGTGTGTGTGTGTGTGTTTTGAATGTGTGAGTTTGTGTACGTGTGTTTGAGTGAGTGTGTGTGTGTGTGTGTATGTGTTTGAGTGTGTGTGTGTGTGTGTGTATGTGTGTGTGTGTGTTTGAGTGTGTGTGTGTGTGTGTGTGTGTGTTTGA
>CM042256.1:5647637-5737637 GCA_023566225.1 Romanogobio albipinnatus | reverse complement strand
TTTTATGCATCTCAAGCCAAAATACGGCGTGTACATCTATTCTAATAGCATGTTTTACAGCTCCATCTCACCAATGCTTGTTTTGTTGGACTGTTCTAGGAGGTTTATAAAGCCGCTGGGAGTGGTAAATCAGACCGAGCAGTGTTTTCAGGCAAAGTTAATCAGCTCAAGCAGGCGGCTTTTCCTAGAAGCCAATGCGTTTTGTGCAAGGAGGGAGAGAGAGAGAGAGAGCGTTCAGCTGATCTCAGGGAATTTCAGTGCTGAGCACGTCCTGCCCTGGTCTGTCTTTTAGAGAATGTGCATTGCAGGCTATGTGACTCACAACACACACTCACACACCACTCCCCCTCCCGTCATACGCTCAGATGTGTGATGACGTCACACATTCCCATACGTGCGATTGGTCGGACGCCCAAGGGGAATTGTTCCTGCAGAGAGATGCTGAGACCGGCGCTGCACACATTCACACTCTTTTTTGCGTTACATAGGAAGGACATGGACAGTTTGATTGCGTGCGTCGGATGGTGAGGAGGACCTAGAGAACCTGAAAAAAAAAAGAGGCAAGCAGCAGATCAGAATATTTAGGAAGAGAACTGCAAGAGGGCGGGTGAGAGTAGCTGACCCTGTGCGAGACCTCTGAGCGTCACAGGTGAATGTGCACTTCATGGACTTGAGATCACAGAGGCATCGTGGGAATGGAAGTCAAGGGCAAAGTGGCAAGGCGATGGGAGGACGTAGCCGCAGAGAAGAAGTCTGGCACGTCCCTCAACTTGGTGCCAGGGGTTTCTCGGCACCTGCGTGGTAAGAGATCGCCACACTTGTTTAGAAATGCACCTGGTTTCAGTGACAGACATGCACTTCTGCACTTTGCATGTGTTTATGGATGTACAGTACCATGTGCAGATCTGCATATTGGACTTTTTTGTGCTTCTATGCAATGTTGGAGCTATGCAATTGAAATTGCAGGTAATGCATTGAATTCAACTTAAAGGGATAGTTCACCCAAAAATTAAAATTAGCCCATAATGTACTCACCCCCAAGTCATCCTAGGTGTATATGACTTTCTTCTTTCAGACGAATAAAATCGGAGTTATATTACAAAAGTCCAGGCTAATCCAAGCATTAGAATTGGATTCATAGTTGCTCTGTTTTTGAAGTTCATAAAAAGTGCATCTGTCCGTCAAATAACTGCTCCACGCGGCTCTGGGGTGTTAATAAAGGCCTTAATAAAAATATTCATATTTAAAACTTTATCAAGTAAACTTTCGACCGACCGCCTTCCGTGGAAAAGTGTTGAATGTTGAAAGTGAAACTCAAGATGCGTACGTGACGTCATGACGAGCGGACCTGGTCGTGTTAGTCTTTCGATCGGCAGAGGCACTTTCAACACTTTTTCCATAAATTGAACAGGGAAGGCGGTCGGCCGAAACTTTACTTGATAAAGTTTTAAATATGGATATTTTTCTTACACAAACGCGTCGATTCGCTTCAGAAGGCCTTTATCAACACCCCAGAGCCGCGTGGAGCAGTTATTTGACGGACAGATGCACTTTTTATGGACTTCAAAAACAGAGCAACTATGAATCCAATTCTAATGCTTGGATTAGCCTGGACTTTTGTAATATAACTCCGATTTTATTCGTCTGAAAGAAGAAAGTCATATACGCCTAGGATGACTTGAGGGTGAGTAAATTATGGGCTAATTTTCATTTTTGGGTGAACTATCCCTTCAATTTTTTTTAAAAGTGTGTATTAAGGCCCTTTCACACCGGACACGTAATGAAAAAGCGAAGCAGAAAAAGCGAATATTTTGCGTGCGAATAGTTCGCGTCAAAACCATTCACATCAGCCGCGACGCGAGTTTGCGACGTTTCAGAGCTCCAACATTCCAAAACATTTGCGGCGACAGCTGAGAAAACACGGACACTTCATCATTCAGTGGAGACGAGCTATTCATTTTCTTTAAAAGAAGAAAAAAAGAAGGTTTTGGGTGCACCCAGTCTTAAAGAGATGATGTGTCCTAATGTGTCCTAAAGTCCTAATGATGTGAGATGGTGGTCCAGTGGGTTAAACCACTGAACTGATATGCAGAAGGTTGCTGGTTCGATCCCAGCGGTCACCACCAGTGTGTCCTTGAGCAAGGCACTTTACTCCATGTTGCTCCAGGGGGATTGTCCCTGTAATAAGGGCACTGTAAGTCGCTTTGGATAAAAGCGTCTGCCAAATGCGTAAATGTAAAGTACAGAGAGTCTGAAGGGGAGTATGCTAATCATGGCCGGTTCCACACTTACTTTCAAATGTCCGTGGGACAATTTGAGGAGCTGCTCCAGAGACAGTAGCACCGCATCTGACGAGACAAACACACACACTTCAGGAACCAATCGATCCGGAGTAGCTATGCTTTTATTTCCAGCTATGCTTCCAGTTGAGTCACAATGTAAACATTTAAGTGCCACAGTCGTACTGATGGAAACACATTCACTTTCTATAGTCGCGAACACAATTAGGTTAGAAAAAAATCAACGTATTGATTATAATATTGTAATCTGTAGCCTACAGTGGGCAAACACAGCTGCATCTGTACAGCTGTAATCTCGTGAGAAATGCGATACCTGGCAAAGGTTAATGTTGATTGAATGGCTAGTGACATCAACTGGACATTTCGTCACCTTTGTTTCCTTGTATGTGATTGGTTTAAGCCTTTTCTGTCGCTGCGAGTGTTAAAAAAAATCGACAACGAAACGAAAAAAATAAACGTCGTTTTTTCGCCGCAGCACATTCGCCTTCAGTGTAGAAGCTCTCATTACACAAACAGCTGATCCAAAAATAAAACCATCGCGCGTCAAAATCGTGTCCAGTGTGAAAGAACCTTAAGGGGTGTAACGGCTCACGGTTCGGTACGCACCTCGGTTTTGAAGTCACGGTTCGGTACAGCAGTTTTACAAAATGGCTTTTTATTTATTTTTATTAAAGTGATTTACTGGAGAAAAAAGTGTCTGTACTTAAATGAATTAAATTATAACTAAAAGTTTATTAAAGATAATGCTGTACACTATAGGGAGGTCGTACTTGCACATTAATATTAAAGGTTAACAACAGAGCATAAATTCAGTTGCTATTTATTTTTAGGTATAAAAATATATAATATTCAAGTTCACACAAATAACAGTACGCAAACATGTAAACTTCACATAAGGCAGTTTTGGCAAAAACTTCTAAATCGAATTATAAAATAGTTTTTTCTCCGATTCGTTGTTCATTAATACACACTGTCATTTTCATGATGGATTTATTTAAACACACATTAAATAATCAAGACGTACATCATTAACAGGTTAAGTAGAATATAATGAGGGTAATATAGTGCATATATTTAGTGAAAGTTGATTTCTCTAGTGAATAAAAGTCTGTGGACACTGAATGACTGTCTGAGGTAAATGTGACGCTACTTGACATTGTTAGCAGTTAATATTGACGTCTTTCCGCCGTTGAAACACTTATTGAGCGATTACACCACATATGATACGTGACAGTAAGTTGTAATGTATCCTCAACATACCTTCAGATGTTCATTCATGTTTATTCCTTAGGAGGAGATGATCGATCGCGTTCACGTGCACGCGTCGCGCGGCCGCTTGAACTGTGATCAATGATCAGTCACGCCACATTAGAGCGTCAAAACGGCATTTATCGTTTGAATTTCGTGATAAAATGGACTGAATACTTAATATTTTCATGTGGGAACTCGGATTGAAGTGTGTCCGCGCTTAAAACAAGCCGACTGACTGTTAAACGACAACGAATACGTGTACCGTCACACCCCTAGTGTCCATGTGTTTGTGTTGTCGAGTCAGAGGTATTTTTGGGAATATCAGGGTCATCTGTAGGGCATCACATGTGGAAAATGATCAAAACAGCTCAGCAGGTTTCTTGGATGCACTGAGGATCATTCCTGACTGCGCGAGAGAAGTGTTGATTAATACGCCTGGTTATTTTGGAGATTTAATTAGAAATTACACCTGGTTATAATTATAGGGACTCACTGTATGTGTGATACAGTGAGTTTGCATCTGTGTTTCCCGCTCAAAGTCACACTGTCCTTATGATGATGGGCTGGGCACACACTGTAACACACACCGAATCTTTCCTGTTGGCAATGCCATCTATCACACTCCTCTTCTCATCAATATTTGATTGCTTTAGCTCTGAAACAGGCTTGATCGAACTATTAATTTACAAAATACAAGATTTTAGCACAAATGGCACTGGCACATGTGGTCTGCATTATGCATGAGGCAGGTCCCCTTTTTAACACACACACACACACAGACGGTGTGTGTCCGAGTGACCGGCTTCAGTGTAATCCATCAGACAGTGCTTTCATTAAAGACTGGCTCTGTGTCAGTTGTCATCTCATGCTGATATAACAGTTAGGAGGAAGGATATTACTGTCACCTTGCGGTTCAGAGTCAGGACTGAAGCTTTTGTTTAGAGAATGGCATGTTTATGCTGCTTTCTTTCGCTTATAGTAGGGGAATATCACTATGATGAGCTTATTTAATGTGCCCACCTATTTAATGTTGTCCTGGATCCCATATTTTTAAGTTTGCAACCGATATGATACATATTGTTTATGAGTTTTTTAAATTATAGGCAGAACCAATATGTGATTATTTATTGTTTTATTTCTGCTTTTTCACACAGTAACACCTTAAACAATCACTAGACTACAACAATAATGCATTATGTATTATTATTGTTTATGCCATTTAAGAATGAAATGTTTTGCAATTATTTTTAATGGTGCTGTCAATCGATTCAAACAAATCACACATTTTTTCTGTAATTCATTAAAAACATTGGTGTTTTTAGTATATTTATATTGTAATAATTTCACAGTTAATCTCCAAATGAATGTAGAAACAACTTAAAGGATTTCCTTATATTTTACTCACTCCATGTCACCCAAGATGTTCATGTCTTTCTTTCTTCAGTTGAAAAGAAATAAAAATTTTCTCCACATAATGGACTTCAATGGCAAACCAAATCAATCCAAATCAATGCAGTTTCAAAGGAAGGGCTTCAGAGGCTCTGCACGATCCCAGACGAGGAATAGGGTCTGATCTAGCCAAACCATCGGCCATTTTATTATTATTTTTTAAATGAATATATTTTTTAACCTAAATTGCTCATCTTCCGCTGCTCTGTGACACCACGGCTTGCATAATCATGTAGGAAAGGTCGTAGGCAGAAGAACACCCCCCCCCATGTTTACGAAGTGCTCGTGCGAACACTAATACAAACGCCCTTCAGCAAAAAAACGGTAAAACAACGATGTCGGATAATTTTGAAGTTGGAGATGGAGTGTTTTTTGCTAAAGGCTGTTTGTATTAGTCCTCTCCATAGACAGTTAAAGAAATGGACACAGCGACCCCATAGGCTTTGACGGGGAAAAGTGAAGTCAGGTAGAAGCTCTCACTTCCTGATGGCTGATGTACTGCGCAGCCTCAGACTGAGCTTGACGGCGTAGATGTGACGTGAGCAACCTGTCTGACAGTGGCAAGTCTTCTAGTAGATGTGCAGAGTCAAATCTGAATCACCGAATCTTGCAGAGACGGAGAGCATGAGCAGGAGCAACTTTTGGGAAGTATTCTGATTAATTATTTTGTCATTTTGCATAGTATTTATTTATTTATTTTAAATTTTAATGCCAGTACGCCATTTTAAGTTAATGCATCCTGTCTAAACGGGTCTATACGGTAATTTCTCTACTGCGCGACAGAGTCGCGTGGTTATGACGCAATTATTAGCCTATTTTTACAAAAACGGCTTCTACGGGGCAATAGTTTAAGATACAAGGTAATGGAGCCTTTTATACATTGTCGTGTTTCTTTAGAAATAAACAATGGACAAATGGAGTCTTTAAACGCCTCAGATGTAAAGATATTAGCTGTCAAAGTGACGCCAAAATGAATGGGAGTCAATGGGATGCTGACAGCAGGTGATGGCTTGGTTGGCAATGGCTGCCCCTATGGAAGGTACACTTTTCTGGGTGTAGGATTACCCCCTTGATAATTATCAGTGATACTGGCCTTCATTCATAAAACATGCCATTACAACAAATATTTCTAATATGTCTTTAAAGCTACACTGTGTGATATTTTCCCCCATCTAGCGGTGAAAAGGTATATGACCATCCAGTAAATATTAGTTTCTGTTCCTCCCAATTCCGATTTTGTTTTAACTCCTACGGTGGATGATTTAGTCCAAGATTAACATGGTTTCCAGTTCAATCCAGCAATCCCCCTCTTCAAATTCGACACGGTGCCATCGAGTGTTAAAACGCGAAAGGCGAAGCTTGAATTTACGGGTATGTCCCTCTTTGGCTAATGTACTTTCAAGATGGAGGGGCAACATGGCGACCCCCATTCGAACCCCTTACCCGTATGTATTTTCAATGGCATATTATAAACTTAGGAGAATACTTTATTACTTGAAAGAAGTAAATATACATTAATGAGGACATATATTTTTGAAAGAACTAAGTGTTTTTAGCTAAGAATAAACTAAAAAAGTTACACAGTGTAGCTTTAAAGGATTAGTTCACTTTAAAATGAACATTTCCTGATCATGTCATGTGATTCCCTTGTTCTCATGTGTTATGTTCTCATTGGTTGATTTAGTCATGTGTTCTCAGTTCAGTTCTGTCATTGGTTCATTGTCTTGATTGTTCACAGTTGTGTCTTGTTAGTCATTAGTCTTGGTGTATTTAAGCCCTCATGTTTGCCTTGTTCCTTGTCGAGTATTGTTGATGTAACCGGCTGTTGGTGAGTGTTTGTTCATGCGTCAAGTCTGTTCCAGTCAAGTCCTTGTTTATTTTGTATCACTTCATGGTTATCAATAAAACTGCACTTGGGTTCATCACTTCAGCTTGCCTCCAGGGGAATATCATTACACAATTTCAACATTTATTAGGGTTTAAAAAACTTTTAATTTAAGTGAACTTAAAACAATCTTCACATAAACCCATTTTAATAAATGTCATATTCACCTGTGGCCTTCATATATATAATCAATATACAGAAATTGAATAAAGTTATCAAACACTTCACAGTCTTAACTGCATAAATTATAAATTAAATATAGATTCATCCTTAGTAAAGCTACAATTTTCTGTTTTCTTTGTTCTCTGATTAACGTTAATCAAAGAATCCCAGCGACTGGTTTATTAGGCTGCTGTCACTTTAAGATCTGCCGGCGTGAATCTGACGTGCTGTCACGCGCATCTCATTTTCTCACAACTTTTTAAGCTCATATAAGACGTTATTTAACTCATTTAAGACTGCTCTTATGAGGATACTCCACAAAACGGACATTTTGGCATAATTGTCTGTGTTATTGTTCGTTCAAATGTGAAATAGAACTCTATAATGGAGCGGGTCTTTCTGTGGATTTTGTGTGTCATAGTCAGGACATTCACAGACAGCGCGTTCTCTTTTGTCGCGCTTGAATGGTGTAAAAGCATTTGCATGAATAAGAACGTGATCATATATTGTAACAGGAAAAACAGATGCTGCGTTAACTGCATTTCAGTCAGGTCCACCTGGGGTGTTTTCAGTCAGGGGTCTCAAACTCGTGGCCCGCGGGCCACTTGCGACCCGCAGGATGATATTTTGTGGCCCCCTTCTTGACATCAAAGTTTAGTGTTAGTGCGGCCCGCGCGTTGCTCTGAAAAGTACCTTTTTGCTGAGTCGTTGCGTGTCGCGCTTGCCACGCTTGCTGCCTCCTTTGTGTGTGTGTGTGAGAGAGAGAGAGTTGGCTCGCCCCTCCCTCGTGCAGTATAATTGGTTGACACCGCGTGATTGACAGGAACAGACGAACGAAGCTGATCAGACAGTTGAAACGCATGTGGTCTAACAGCGCTCGTCAATGTCAAAATGATTGAGATGGCCAATCAAATCAAAGTAGGCGGGGTTTACGTTCTCTTTTGGCTCGTGCACACTGCACAGTCTTCACACACAGACGAGAGCGTCAATCTATCGCTTAATGCCGTTGCTGAGAGAGACTCTATTCTTTCCGGACAAAATGCAAAGTGTCCATGGTCTTATTATATAATCATTGATGAGCATCTTTGATTTTAATGAAGAAAAACTATATGAGAGCGGATTAGAACCCGGAACCTTTGACACTGTTGACAAGAATTCTACCACCAGACCACAGGAGAATTCAATAGTCTATCGCGGATCTATGTATTTATTCACTCACTCATGCAAAGAATATCGGGACTAATAATATATTTGACGCAAATGAATGCAAATATTGTTTACAAATAGCCCCAAAAAGATTATTTCCCAACTAGAATTAGACCTAGAATTTCGCTCACTGTTCTGTTTGACCTGGTTACGGCCTTGCTGTGAAATAGTGTATTATTTAAAATAAAATTAAAATCATTAATTATTTCATATTACATGATTTAATTTCTATAGGCTATATTTAGTTCAAATTCAGAGGAACAGTTCATGTTCAGAAGAAACATTCATGTTGAAGACCTGTAATAATAAAGATTGAGAAGATTGGATCTGTTGTGCTGCTTTTTTTTTGGAATACTTGAAACACTTTTTATGTGTAATACTTGATATTAGGAAAGTTTTGTCTTTCCTTTAGCCTGACCCAGAGTCTACCTCCAGTGGCCCGCAGGTAAAATGAGTTTGAGACCCCAGACCTAAGTCAAAAACACCCTAGACAAACTTTTAGTCAACTTTTTATTGGCATATTTTGCAAAAATTTACATTTGGCGATATGGCTCTGTTCTAAATTCCCCGTCCTTATCATGAGCTCCATGAAAAGCCAAGACAGGATACAGCAGCAGATTCTGGGGACAACCTCCCATTCTTTAAACTGGGAGGGCAGCGAAATCCCCCATTTAGAACAGAGTATGCATCAATGACAACAGAATGACATTGATGAAGTTAAACACAGTTTAAGGAGGAGGTGGGTTGCAAAGCAGATTGATTAAAGGCAGATTGAACTGAAGCTATATGCTTAAGTAAGGCGCCCTGTTTGAGAGTTGCCAATTGAGTGCATGGGAATCGGATCAGCTGATATGGGCGGGGTTGGCATTTTCCAATCAGCTGATAGCTTGACTATACGACCTGCCTGAATTAATGCAGAATGCTGCATTAAATATTTTGAACATGTTAAACTGAAAAAATTAATTGCATGTGTTAACACGCTAGTTTTGACAGCACTCGTTTTGTGTTATTTTGTGTATAATTTTGTGCTATATTGTTAAATTTAAAATCCTACGTGTTGCTCAGATGTACATTAAGTGTTCATGTAATGTATAAGAACGTTTTGATTTACTCAATCAATGAACGTGTATATAAAAGTGTAAATGGTGGTCAAACATATTTGTCAAACCGATAATCAGTCTACCTCTATGGAAAATAAACTTCGGTCAGAATAACCAAGAACCGAATTTTACTGTGATTCTCGATGTCTCATGTTTTGTTTATGATTTAAGATCTGTTTTGTTCGTCAGGATTCTGAAGAGTCTTGTGTTTTGTCTTTCCTTTAGATGAGCAGGAAGCTGTGCAGAAGCGAACTTTCACAAAATGGATCAACTCTCATCTGGCAAAGGTGAGCCGAGTCATGTGAGGTTTCTGAACCAACATACATCCATTCATGTGTGCAAGGAAAAAGCACCCGAAGGTTGTTACCCAGCTCTCTCCACAATGCAGTTTTAATCTGTCACAAGACCGGTGGCACCAGTCCAGGTCCTACATGAACATACACTTTAATCTCCTTTTACCAGGGTACAGTCAGTCAGCTGACAGGATTTACCTATAGTAACAGTACAACAGTAAAAAGATGCTGTCACACAATCTCATGTAATATTGCACTTACAATAGGGGCACGTTTTGTAGGATTTGAAAATAAAAATGTGAAGGTTATATTATCTATAAACACTTATGTGTGTATGTGTATGTTGAAATGTATGTCATTTGAGCTGTAAAGTTGTTGTTATAATTCTTACAGTTGCATTATGGTTTATGGTTTGTTTTCATGGCAACAAAATAGTACAATTTAATATATAACTTTACACAAGCGACTATTTCACACTAAAATCATGTTAATATTAGGGGTGTACCGATATGAAAATTTTGGCCAATACCGATAACTGATAATTCTTTATATTTGAAAACCAATATATTAGCCAATGGATCACCATTTTTATATCATTTTTGGAGCTCACCGTTAAAGGAATTGAATATTTCCTCCACTCTCAAGCCATCCTAGATGACTTTCTTCTTTCAGACGAATACAATCGGAGTTATATTAAAAATGCTATATTATAAATCCAAGCTTTATAATGGCAGTGGATGGCAGCCCAAAATTTGAAGCCCAAAAAACGCATTCACCCATTATAAAAGTACTCCACACCGCTCCAGGGGGTTAATAAAGGCCTTCTGAAGCGAAGCGTTGCGTTTGTGTAAGAAAAATATCCATACTTAAAACTTTACAAACTGTAATCTCTAACTTCCGCTAGCTGTCGTGACGTGTTTTTTGGGTGAACTATCCCTTTAAAATCCTTGTCCCAAGCACACAATTATAATGTTTTCATAATTTTATGCAGCATATATGACAGGCTTCTGCTGCACTTAACTGTATTTCAAGCAATTCAAAACCATCATGGCGAACAGTGCGCATCTGAAGTGTCTCAGCTGAAGGAAATAATACATTATTTATCAGCTTTAAAGGTGCAGTGTGTAGTATTTATGAGGATCTATTGACAGAAATGCATTATAATATACATAAATAACTATGTTTTCAGTGGTGTATAAAGACCTTACATAATGAACCGTTATGTTTTTATTACCTTAGAATGAGCCGTTTCTATCCACACACACCGCAGGTCCCCTTACAGGGAAGCATACATTTTGTGCCGCCATGTTTCTACAGTAGCCCTAAACGGACAAACTTCTCTACAGAGCGCTAGTCACTCTCTGCTGTCTCACACGACGACATCTTTGTCCTGTGTCGGCCACCGTAGCTTCTCTGTGTGCTTTGAAAGGGAGGGGTGAGCGGTTGCAGTTCACAACCTCACCACTAGATGCCACTAAAATGTACACACTGCACCTTTAATATGTCTGCTAAATTTTCCTATCAGGCCGATAGCGATAACATTAAAAATGAACATATATTGGCTGAAACTGATATTTTGGCCGATATATTGTGCATCTCTAATTAATATATGTATTATTTACATCTTGTGGCTATACAATTGAAACCCTTGGATTGTTTTTTGAAGAAAGGGTTAAAAAAAATGGTGATGTTGATTGAGCATGTATTTAACCCGGAATATTCATTTAAATCTTTTGATTTTCAATAATCACAAAAAGGACATTATTAAAAGCTTGCTAATTATATTTGTATACTTGTATACATTTGCAGGAAGCAAGCATTTGGCTATGATATGCATGGAATAATAGCTTGATGGCTTATTGATTTGTGTGTAAATAGTGAGTGGTCAAGCCGTTTTTAATTAGCTGCCACTCCAGATAATTCCAGTATGATCACCAAGACCTGACTTGGCTAATCTTCTGTGACGAGGAGCAGAAAATTCATTTGAAATATCAGTCAGTGGGGAATATGCATTTTGTATTAGGTTGCACACCAGCGCCTCTCCAGCGTAAAATGTTAACCACAGAAGAGTTGACATTCACACACTCTCTAGCCGTTATTTATTTATCTGTTTGCTCATTACCATCTGTCATGGACATATTGGACCTGTCAGTTAGAGTTGGTGGGGAGATTCATAGCATCGGCGGGCTTGAAGATGACAGTCAGAGTTTATGCTCTGATTATTTCACTGGCAGGAATCCTCGGGTTTAGTGTTTCCACACCTATTTAAACGGCTTCTGCATGGCTGGATGCGTTCTGACTTTTACAAGCAGATTCCATTATTCTATTTTGCTTATTCTAAACAAAGGTGTAGCTCGATGACGCCTTGAATTTGTGGAATCATGGGAGTTGTCATCTTCACCTCTACAGCCGATGGAAAAGAATCCGACGGGACTCGGGCAGAAATCATATTCATGAGCGAATGTATTACAGATTTATGAGCGTTACTGTAGTGTGAAGCAGGAGCGGGACGAGGCGCTGGAGCGATTGCTAATGAGAGACGAGCGCGACACGGCTCGAGAGCAGTGGAGCTTTTATTCTGTCAGACGAGCGCTTCCTCTTCTTCTGCTCATGTGTGTGTGGGGGAACGCAGCGCTGCTTTATCATATCACACACATCTGAGTGTGTGAGAGTGATGTTATAATGCTACTCTGTGCGTTCACTCGGCACTGCTATGAGACACTTGTTCACACTGCAGTGAGAGATCGATATTAGGCGGTAAAACATGGCACTCTGTGCGGTAAATCAACAACACCAGATTTAAACAATAAGACTAACTGTGTTGAGCTGGAGAACAATGATCAGTTTTCTTTCAGCCTCAGGCTTATTACAATTTTGGTGTGAAAGGATCTTTACATTTGTCCAAAAAAAAAAAAAAAATTATAACAAAAAGAAAAAGAAGCCCAGCCCAGGTGAGAAAAAGTAATGCAAAAGTAAAGTAACGCATTACTTTTCTTAAAAAGTAACGAAGTAATGCAAGTTAGTTACTTTTTAAGGGAGTAACGCAATATTGTAATGCATTACTTTTCAAAGTAACTTTCCCCAACTTTGGCACTGATTGCCTACACCAAACACTGATCCCTAAGCCCACCCGTCACTGGAACCTTAAAGGTGCTGTATGTAAGTTTTTGACTGTACTAGAACATAAAAATACCATAATATGCTTGTAGAATTTTAGGAAACATGCTGGGTTCACATACTCATTTCTCAGAAAAACAATTCTCCAAGTATTTTACTTTAAAATGTGCGTTCAGTGTCGGAATGTCTGTTTTTGTTTTGGTCTGTGTGATAACGCACGTATTGGTTGTTTAACCAATAGTATTTCAACACCACAGGTTGCCAGTTGGCGGAAAACAGCGCATTGTAGCCATGGAAGCCAACGAACAAACTAGGCCAGAGATCGCAGATTCTACCTGATCTAAAAAGCCTCGGCATCCATCTAAAAATCTCTACGAACGGAAGCAGGTTAAAACCATAGACTGTAAAAAAAGATGGACGTAGTGTCCGTGACGTCTCCCATAGGATTCTGAAGAGCAGTTTTGAGGCGTAAAGTAGGGACGAGCTGGTCGTTGCCATCTTGGCAGCGCGTCATCGCACATCACTCCCAGATAACAGAAAATGGGCAAAGAGGCGGGACGTGGGCGGAGCTGAGGTGACATGATGACTAACAGACAGCAGACAAACGACAATACACTTGTAACTCAAAGTGGCCACGCCCTTAATTATGCAGAACTTTAAGGGTTTATATAATGTAAACGAATGAGTTATAAATAAATTCACCCCCCTCACAGTCGTCATGAAGGACAAAATTAGCCGTATAGACCAAAACCACAATGTGTGCCAGACTGTAAACATGTGTTCTTCTGCTGTAAAGTTGGGCATTTTAACATGAGCTCAATGAGATTCTGCTCCTTCTGGAGTCTGTCTCTAGTGGCCAGTCGATGAATTGCAGGTTAAGTCACTTCCGTATTGGCTTCAAGAGAAACTGGAGGAGGTTGCCGCTTGGTTAAAACGTGGGTAAATCAACTCATCAACTTACAGTGTGTAAGTGTCCTCGCCTTCCGTTGTCCTCAAACTGGCAACCTTACGAGGAGGGGGCGGGGCAAACAATATTTTGAATTTGGACTGCAGTACCCATTTCAACCACTATACAGCACCTTTAACCAATGAAATTAGCTGCAGGACGTGATTTCAGGTGAAGAGGTTTGGGGGAAAAAATAGTGTGTCCTCACTGTCCTGATGACGAAAACTGCGTCATGCGGACTGACGTGGAACGCGGACGGTTGGGCTTAACACCACTGTATCACGGAGTGATAGTTGATTGGTAAATTGGTTGGATTAGCTCTGGCTCAGAAATCAAGGTTTTGCTTCCAGTGGACTGCATTGAAGAGAGAAGACAATCCACCCTGGCTTGAATGTTAACTTGGACCTGCAATCCGATTGCATGGCAAAGATGTGACATGATCCTATTGCTTCTATAGACAGACATCAGACACTTTTTTCATGAAATGTGTGTGTGCAGGAAGGACAGAAATGGAGATTGTCTCATTAAAATTGCAAATAGAGAATTATTTGAACTCATTCTACAACGGTCAGAATCAATTACGTTCAGTGTGTCATGTATATCCAAATAATAGCCGAACACCACCACAGCATCCCAGGCACCCGCTGTTCCCACTTCTTTGCTGTTGCCCTATAACCTCATCCCACAGCTGAATGACGTTGCCTTGGTGACGGCACTCTCAAGTATTTGAGGGAGAAGTTTAAGAATGCATGTGCCAAATAAGAAGAAATGCGACTTATAATTGTTGACAGGATGAACATAGACTGATGCACTGAAGAGAAACTGTGTGTGGGATTCTCGTGATCGGGTTCAAGTATGTTTGGATTTGGGTTTTAAGATGTTTCTCATCATCCTGCCGCCTAATCACTAATGCAAATCATCTGCAGTGATTTTCCCGCTCTGTAATTCCTAGCCCAAAGGCACCGCTTTAGCTCTTATCATGTGTAAGATAACACAGAATGAGAATTACACCCCGTCTCTGTCTCCCCTCTCATTGCTTTTATAGAACTATCAGAAGAGTATTAGGGGATGCACCCAGAGGTCCAGGATAGAAAATGAAATGTAATTAGGTGTGAACAGAGTAAATTAGGTCTGTAAGTTTCAGTAATGAGTGATTGAAATGTTGCAGTGAGGCATCAAAGCCTTTTGTATGTTGACTTGAATGGCCACGGGCAGCTTTTCATATTACTGTCATTTGCAGAGGTTGCAGTATTCAGTGAAGCATTAACCTTTGAACAGGTTCCTGCCCTAGAGTTATATAAATATTGGAATATATGCTTATTATTATGATTGCAGTCTATGCTGTTTTTATGGTCAGTGAGTAATGGCGTGTGTGTGTGTGTATAAGTTTTAAAGGAATAATTCAGCCAAAAAGAAAACATTCATATTTCTCACGTTCATGTAATGTTCCTTTTCCCATGGAGCACAAGGGGAGAATGAATTGGGAGTGGTTTTATGAAAGAATCATTCGTTTGAACCAGATCTTTTGAATGAATCAGTTGATTCTGTTCAAAGCATCTGTCTGAATGATTCATTTAAGAATCTCTGGAAGTCACTGGAGGGGAAGATTGTCAGTGATTATTTAGATGCCAAGCTCCGTGGTGCTTATTGTATCCGTTAGTTTTCTGCTTCTGGCTGGAAGTCTATGGCAGCCCATAGAACCATATGGTAAAAAGTTGTAAAATTTGGCACACAGATAGAGGACAGTCCAAACATTCACCACAGCACATTTGGAGTCTCTAATTCAATCCCTCTAGCGCCACCAAATGTCCAAATTTTCACTTACATTTATGCTAATAACTTTTGAACCATAAGGACTAGAAACTAAATTCCCATGCCGTCATTTTACCAAAAAAAATGTTTGAACTCCTCCCAATTTTCATGGAAATCAAATCAGATCATCTTCAGACCATGCTGGCAAAAAGTTATCAAAAGATTTTTGATAAACAACCGTTCTCTGAAAACGCGCAAAGAGCATGCGTGACC
Organism: Romanogobio albipinnatus; assembly: GCA_023566225.1. Lineage (NCBI taxonomy): Eukaryota > Metazoa > Chordata > Actinopteri > Cypriniformes > Gobionidae > Romanogobio > Romanogobio albipinnatus. Next base: position 5,721,903 of record CM042256.1, on the reverse strand, counting down.
TGAGGCTACATGTAGCGTTTCGGCACAGCGCCACCTACTGGTCAGGAGATATGAAAAATGGCTTTTTTTTTGCTTATAGCTTCTGAATGGTTTGCCCAAAAAATCATTTAGATAAAACTGTTATAATCTATTAAAACCATAGACTGTAAAAAAAGATGGCCGACATCTTTCGTTGACGTAAGTGAAGCCGGCAGTTATCAAATATGGAGCTGACATCTTGGGTCTCGAGTCTGCGCAGTCGTTGAGCCGCAGTGTCAAGGTCCCGCCCACACGCCTGCTTAATCAACAACTTAAAAAACAGTTATGGGAATGTAGAGATTAAAGTTAAAGCTCCATTGTCCTCCTGAAGTTCCTGAAAAATGGCAGTCAATGCCTCATAGATGCTGTCGATCTCAGCTGTCAATCATAACGTTTTTATAGCTTAAAATAACTAAACCTAAACTTATTTAAAGACCGAACACTTGAACTAACATCAGCGTGATAATAAACCGCCTAAAATGACAGAAACCATCTTTGAAAAAAATGTTTTTGAAGTGTAATTTGATTGTTTAGTTTGTCTATGTCCCATTACATTTCATGGAGAGGGCGGGGTCTATGAGCTATACTACATCCAGATGCTTCTAGCGATCGAGACGCTTTGGCTGAAATTTGAAGGACTCGTGTGGCATTAAAAGAGATAAACTCTTATTCAGTGCATCAAGCTGAGTCGAATGATACCTAATTTTCTGGCACCCCGACTGAGCCTGGTTTCTCCCAAGGTTTATTTTTCTCCATTAGGTCACCTGATGGGGTTTTGGTTTCCTTGCCACTGTTGCCTCTGGCTTGGCGTGCTCAGTTGGGGACACTAAATTTTTCAACTAAACATCGAAATAAATCTAATTAATAAACTAAATTAACCATATAAACTAAATTGCTGATCTAATTATTGATCTAAAGCCCACACTGTCACCGTATGGAAATTGAAATGAACTGATGACATCAAATGGCTATACAGCTTAATAAAATTAGGCTGCATTATTTTCCTGTTTAACACTGTAAAGCTGCTTTGAAACAATCTACATTGTTAAAAGCGCTATATAAATAAAGTTGACTTGACTTAATTTTCCCATATTGACAATTGTTGGCGTCGGCCATTTGAATTTTGTCCTAAAGTGCTGTATTTTAAGAACGCATTAGTCGGTATGTGTCATCGGGACCATTGCCTGAAGTTACTCAAAGTTTTTGGGCAGTGCCACTTTATGATTAAAATTTCCCAAAATGCTTATAACTTTTGTTTAAATTATCCATATTGTAATGAAAATTGATATTGATAGATTCCTTGGGTCATGCCGAGAACAACGATACCAATTATGCCGTATTTGCTCGAACTTCCTGTCCGCCATTTTGAATTTCTTTGACAACCTGCTTTTTCCAACTCTTATAGACCGTTGGTCTGATTCTCAGCAAATGCTTCCTCCCAGCAATGCTTGCATGTTTCATGGGTCCTTTTTGTGTGTGCAGCTATATTTTCTGTTTGTTCTCATCTTAAGGTACAATAAGACTTTGGAAGATTTGGAATATAGCTCTTAATATAGCGATTTATGATAATTTGATGGGTTTTTGTGTCCTTTATGAAACTTGACGGGTCCAGTCTTTCACATTTGATTCATTGTAATTGTAAGGACAATGGCATCCTGTTCTATTCGCACATCTTGTGAAATTGCAAAGGTCCAGACTTTTTACAAAAGGCAAAAAGATCTGCTTAGTTTCAGATCAAGATCCTGGTTCAACCCAATAATCAATTTTGACAGAATTGATCAGCATTGCATTAAAAGATTTAGCAGAATCCTCATACTCCAAACCGTTCATTAAAAGATAGGATCACAGGACGCACAGTGCCTCAGGTCTCTTTACTCATACATGCACTTGCAAATGTGAAGGACATCAGAGAGGCAGGACTGAAGCACTAATCTGCCTAAGAGCCTCAACTTGATTAGCCACGAGAGAGAGAGAGAGAGGGAGAGAGGGAGAGAGAGAGAGAGAGAGGGAGAGAGAGGAACGCGTAAGAGGCCACCCTCCATTTCAATTTTGTCAAATCCTCTCAGACAGGGTTAGGGCTTAATTATGGCATGCCCAATATTGCGGATGAGCTCGTTTCTCATGTGTTTGACAGATAGCATGGGTGAGCAGCACACAGCAGCCACCGGACACCCTGCTGGCTGCACCTGCTTTGTCACGGGACATATATCAACTCCCCATCAGGTTTCTCTCTGAATTATGAGATTCAGTAATCAGTGCCCACAGATTTACAAACCCTACCCTCAATTGAACAATTACTGCTCACTGATTTGTTAGCAGTATCCTCAGTTTTGTAATTTGTACCCACTGATTCATAAACTGCACCGCTGCTTTCGAGATGGGTCTCTCACACACAAAAATAAAGGTTCTTTATTGGCTTTGACGGGTCCATGAAGAACCTTTAACACGGCGGTTCTCAACCAAGGAGGCCTCAAGATGACCAAACCAAGAGTCAAGATACTTCTTATGATTTTTGGTTATATTTATAGTGTATATATACATCTTTCTAGCTATGCCAAGCTCTAAAATATATTATTGGGTAGACATTGTGAGTGAGGGACTTCAAATATTGTTGTGGACAATGGAAGTCAAAAAGTTTGAGATGCACTGCTTTAACATTCATGCAATATTTCCATTGCCCAAAAGGTTTTTATTGTGGAAAAAAGTTTCTTTAGATTATTGAAATGCTCTTCACACTAAGAATATTTTTATTTATTTAATTAATGTTATTTTTACATTTTTATATTAAATTTTTTATTTTTTTTTAAATGTTATTTTAGTATTTTTTTAATTTTGTTATGTTATGATTACATTTTTTTATTTAATGTTTGAATTTTTTATGTTATTTTAATTTTTATTATTTTACATTTGACTTGTTTTTATTTAATTGTATTATTTATTTTATTTTTTATTGTATTTTGTTATATTATGTTATGTTATGATTTAATAATTTTTTTAATTAATTTTTATTTTATTATTTATTATTTTATTTTTTTGTTTTATGATTTTATTTTATGTTATGTTATGATTTAATTTAATAAAAAATATTTAATATAATTATATATTTTTTTAATAATATTTATTTATTTATTTATTTATTTATTTTTCCGTCTAATAAAAGTCAGAGCGAAGAACAACATTTGTAAAATCTGTAAAACCATCTGTAAAATAAATCTATAAAAAAATAAATAAAAATTATTTTATTTTATTGGGTGGTTTAAAAATGATTTGGTGCACAAATTGCAGTCAGACAGTATAAAGCCATGCCCTCCTCTCAACCTTAATTGAACTTGTGTCTGTGTCTCGCTCATCTCTGGCCCTCAGGCGTTTGTATGTTCACATGAACTTTGATTGGGTTACTCTGAACATCTCTGTAGCGTATCTAACCGCTGTCACTCCGCTCAATACATCAGCAGCGCCTGCCGCGACGATCTCTCTCCATCAGTAATAACAGACACAGATAATTAGTTTGTTAAGCCCTGCTGCTTGGGCATTTGTGTTTTTTTCTCTTATTTTTCATTAGTTGCATAATTACTCAAAGTGCCTCTTTTTAATGTAATATCCTATAAGGTGATTTTATCCAATTAGCTTTTGAATTATTTAGAGCTAATTGGAATATTTTAGCAATTCCTCCCCCTGCACTCTCAAAAATGCTTCAAGTATTAATCTTTTAAAAACATCACTCATTTCTCCTTTCTGCTCTAATTAAGGTCATTCCACTGTCGTTTCTCTTGACTTTGTTCACTTTCACTCTCTTTTAAATTTAAGTCCCCACCCCCTCTACATCTCTCTCTCTCTCTCTCTCTCTCTCTCTCTCTCTCTCTCTCTCTCTCTCTCTCTCTCTCTCTCTCTCTCTCTCTCTCTCTCTCTCTCTCTCTCTCTCTCTCTCTCTCTCTCTCGCACACACACACTTTCACCGTTTCATATTAATCTCCTCATGAATGACTTTGGCACCGGCTGCTTTTCCACTCCAAATCCCAGTCATGTGACTGCTGTCTTAAGAGCAATCCTTGATGTGTGGTTGGGTTCTAGTGGAGCTGTGGCTGGATTAGTGGAGGGGCTTCATCAGGTCAGACAGTCTGTGTCGTCTCCAGAATCAGCACTTTACTTGCTTCACTCACTTTACTCTCTTTTCTCAGGCTTTACTCACTTTACTCAGGCTTTACTCACTTCACTCACTTTACTCAGGCTTTACTCACTTCACTCACTTTACTCAGGCTTTACTCACTTCACTCACTTTACTCAGGCTTTACTCACTTCACTCACTTTACTCAGGCTTTACTCACGTCACTCACTTTACTCTCTTTTCTCAGGCTTTACTCACTTTACTCAGGCTTTACTCACTTCACTCACTTTACTCAGGCTTTACTCACTTCACTCACTTTACTCAGGCTTTACTCACGTCACTCACTTTACTCTCTTTTCTCAGGCTTTACTCACTTTACTCAGGCTTTACTCACGTCACTCACTTTACTCAGGCTTTACTCACTTCACTCACTTTACTCAGGCTTTACTCACTTCACTCACTTTACTCAGGCTTTACTCACTTCACTCACTTTACTCAGGCTTTACTCACTTCACTCACTTTACTCAGGCTTTACTCACTTCACTCACTTTACTCAGGCTTTACTCACATCACTCACTTTACTCTCTTTTCTCAGGCTTTACTCACTTTACTCAGGCTTTACTCACTTCACTCACTTTACTCAGGCTTTACTCACTTCACTCACTTTACTCAGGCTTTACTCACTTCACTCACTTTACTCAGGCTTTACTCACGTCACTCACTTTACTCTCTTTTCTCAGGCTTTACTCACTTCACTCAGGCTTTACTCACTTCACTCACTTTACTCACTACTAACTTTTTTCACTTTACTCAGGCTTTACTCACTTCACTCAGGCTCTACTCACTTCACTCACTTTACTCAGGCTTTACTCACTACTCACTTTACTCAGGCTTTACTCACTTTACTTACTTTACTCAGGCTTTACTCACTTTACTCAGGCTTTACTCACTTCACTCAGGCTTTACTCACTTCACTTACTTTACTCAGGCTTTACTCACTACTCACTTTTTACTCAGGCTTTACTCACTTTACTCAGGCTTTACTCACTTCACTTACTTTACTCAGGCTTTACTCACTTTACTCAGGTTTTACTCGCTTCACTCTCCTTACTCAGGCTTTACTCACTAATCACTTTACTCAGGCTTTACTCACTACTCACTTTACTCAGGCTTTACTCACTTCACTTACTTTACTCAGGCTTTACTCACTACTCACTTTTTACTCAGGCTTTACTCACTTTACTCACTTTACTCAGGCTTTACTCACTTCACTTACTTTACTCAGGCTTTACTCACTTTACTCAGGTTTTACTCGCTTCACTCTCCTTACTCAGGCTTTACTCACTAATCACTTTACTCAGGCTTTACTCACTACTCACTTTACTCAGGCTTTACTCGCTTCACTCTCCTTACTCAGGCTTTACTCACTACTCACTTTACTCAGGCTTTACTCGCTTCACTCTCCTTACTCAGGCTTTACTCACTACTCACTTTACTCAGACTTTACTCAGGCTTTACTCAGACAGCACTAATCTACACTTGTTTAATCTATAAAGCTTTTCAATCAAACTTGTGTCATGACTATGTTCCATCCATCCATCCATCCATCGTTCGATTGTTCCATCTATCAATCTATCTATCTATCGTTCTATCTACCATTTTATCTATCTATCATTCTATTGTTCTATCAACAATTCTACTGTTCTTTTGTTCTATCTACCGTTCTGTTGTTTTATCAACTGTTCTATCGTTCTATCGATCATTCTATTGTTCCATCTACTGTTTTATCTATTGTTATATCGTTCTGTCTATCTATTGTTCTATTGTTCTATCTTTCTATCTATCGTTCTATTGTTCTATCTATCGTTCTATTGTTCTGTCTACCGTGCTATCGTTCTATCTATCATTCTATTGTTCTATCTACAATTTTAACTATAGTTCTATCGTTCTGTCTATCTATCGTTCTATCGATCATTCTATTGTTCTCTCTACTGTTTTATCTATTTCTCTATCGTTCTGTCTATCTATCATTCTATTGTTCTATCTTTCTATATATTTTTCTATTGTTCTATCTATCATTATATTGCTCTGTCTACATTCTATCATTCTATTGTTCTATCTACCATTTTAACTATAGTTATATCGCTCTGTCTATCTATCGTTCTATCAATCATTCTATTGTTCTATCTACCGTTCTATCAATCATTCTATTGTTCTATCTACCGTTCTATCGATCATTCTATTGTTCTATCTACTGTTTTATCTATTGTTCTATATTTCTATCTATCGTTCTATTGTTCTATCTTTCTATCTATCGTTCTATTGTTCTATCTATCGTTCTATTGTTCTGTCTACCGTTCTATCGATCATTCTATTGTTCTATCTACCGTTTTAACTATAGTTCTATCGTTCTGTCTTTCTATTGTTCTATCGATCATTCTATTGTTCTATCTACCGTTCTATCATCCTATATATCAATCTATTGTTCTATCATTTTATCGTTCTATCTATCATTCTATACCGTTTTATCTATTGTTTTATCATTCTGTCTATCTATCGTTCTATCTATTGTCCTATCTATTGCTCTATCTATCATTCTATACCATTTTATCTATTGTTCTATCGTTCTGTCTATCTATCATTCTATACCGTTTTATCTATTGTTCTATCATTCTGTCTATCTATCGTTCTATCTATTGTCCTATATATTGTTCTATCTATCATTCTATACTATTTTTTCTATTGTTCTATCGTTCTGTCTATCTATCATTCTATACCGTTTTATCTATTGTTCTATCATTCTGTCTATCTATCATTCTATACCGTTTTATCTATTGTTCTATTGTTCTGTCTATCTATCATTCTATACCGTTTTATCTATTGTTCTATCATTCTGTCTATCTATCATTCTATACCGTTTTATCTATTGTTCTATCATTCTGTCTATCTATCATTCTATACCGTTTTATCTATTGTTCTATCATTCTGTCTATCTATCATTCTATACCGTTTTATCTATTGTTCTATTGTTCTGTCTATCTATCATTCTATACCGTTTTATCTATTGTTCTATCATTCTGTCTATCTATCATTCTATACCGTTTTATCTATTGTTCTATCATTCTGTCTATCTATCATTCTATACCATTTTATCTATTGTTCTATCGTTCTGTCTATCTATCATTCTATACCGTTTTATCTATTGTTCTATCATTCTGTCTATCTATCATTCTATACCGTTTTATCTATTGTTCTATCATTCTGTCTATCTATCATTCTATACCGTTTTATCTATTGTTCTATTGTTCTGTCTATCTATCATTCTATACCGTTTTATCTATTGTTCTATCATTCTGTCTATCTATCATTCTATACCATTTTATCTATTGTTCTATCGTTCTGTCTATCTATCATTCAATACCGTTTTATCTATTGTTCTATCATTCTGTCTATCTATCATTCTATACCGTTTTATCTATTGTTCTATTGTTCTGTCTATCTATCATTCTATACCGTTTTATCTATTGTTCTATCATTCTGTCTATCTATCATTCTATACCGTTTTATCTATTGTTCTATCATTCTGTCTATCTATCATTCTATACCATTTTATCTATTGTTCTATCGTTCTGTCTATCTATCATTCTATACAGTTTTATCTATTGTTCTATCATTCTGTCTATCTATCATTCTATACCGTTTTATCTATTGTTCTATCATTCTGTCTATCTATCATTCTATACCGTTTTATCTATTGTTCTATTGTTCTGTCTATCTATCATTCTATACCGTTTTATCTATTGTTCTATCATTCTGTCTATCTATCATTCTATACCGTTTTATCTATTGTTCTATCATTCTGTCTATCTATCATTCTATACCATTTTATCTATTGTTCTATCGTTCTGTCTATCTATCATTCTATACCGTTTTATCTATTGTTCTATCATTCTGTCTATCTATCATTCTATACCGTTTTATCTATTGTTCTATCATTCTGTCTATCTATCGTTCTATCTATTGTCCTATATATTGTTCTATCTATCATTCTATACCGTTTTATCTATTGTTCTATCATTCTGTCTATCTATCATTCTATCATCGTTCTATATATCATTCTATTGTTCTATCTATCATTCTATTGTTCTATACCGTTTTATCTATTGTTCTATCTATCGTTCTATTGTTCTGTCTACCGTTCTATCGATCATTCTATTGTTCTATCTACCGTTTTAACTATAGTTCTGTCGTTCTGTCTATCTATCGTTCTATCGATCATTCTATTGTTCTATCTACCGTTCTATCATCCTATATATATCAATCTATTCTATCTATCATTTTATCGTTCTATCTATCATTCCATACCATTTTATCTATTGTTCTATCATTCTGTCTATCTATCGTTCTATCTATTGTCCTATATATTGTTCTATCTATCATTCTATACCATTTTATCTATTGTTCTATCATTCTGTCTATCTATCATTCTATACCGTTTTATCTATTGTTCTATCATTCTGTCTATCTATCATTCTATACCGTTTTATCTATTGTTCTATCCTTCTGTCTATCTATCATTCTATCATCGTTCTATATATCATTCTATTGTTCTATCTATCATTCTATTGTTCTATACCGTTTTATCTATTGTTCTATCTATCGTTCTATTGTTCTGTCTACCGTTCTATCGATCATTCTATTGTTCTATCTACCGTTTTAACTATAGTTCTGTCGTTCTGTCTATCTATCGTTCTATCGATCATTCTATTGTTCTATCTACCGTTCTATCATCCTATATATATCAATCTATTCTATCTATCATTTTATCGTTCTATCTATCATTCCATACCATTTTATCTATTGTTCTATCATTCTGTCTATCTATCGTTCTATCTATTGTCCTATATATTGTTCTATCTATCATTCTATACCGTTTTATCTATTGTTCTATCGTTCTGTCTATCTATCATTCTATACCGTTTTATCTATTGTTCTATCATTCTGTCTATCTATCATTCTATACCGTTTTATCTATTGTTCTATCATTCTGTCTATCTATCATTCTATACCGTTTTATCTATTGTTCTATCCTTCTGTCTATCTATCATTCTATCATCGTTCTATATATCATTCTATTGTTCTATCTATCATTCTATTGTTCTATACCGTTTTATCTATTTCTCTATCGTTCTGTCTATCTATCATTCTATTGTTCTATCTTTCTATATATTTTTCTATTGTTCTATCTATCATTATATTGCTCTGTCTACATTCTATCATTCTATTGTTCTATCTACCATTTTAACTATAGTTATATCGCTCTGTCTATCTATCGTTCTATCAATCATTCTATTGTTCTATCTACCGTTCTATCAATCATTCTATTGTTCTATCTACCGTTCTATCGATCATTCTATTGTTCTATCTACTGTTTTATCTATTGTTCTATATTTCTATCTATCGTTCTATTGTTCTATCTTTCTATCTATCGTTCTATTGTTCTATCTATCGTTCTATTGTTCTGTCTACCGTTCTATCGATCATTCTATTGTTCTATCTACCGTTTTAACTATAGTTCTATCGTTCTGTCTATCTATTGTTCTATCGATCATTCTATTGTTCTATCTACCGTTCTATCATCCTATATATATCAATCTATTCTATCTATCATTTTATCGTTCTATCTATCATTCCATACCATTTTATCTATTGTTCTATCATTCTGTCTATCTATCGTTCTATCTATTGTCCTATATATTGTTCTATCTATCATTCTATACTGTTTTATCTATTTCTCTATCGTTCTGTCTATCTATCATTCTATTGTTCTATCTTTCTATATATTTTTCTATTGTTCTATCTATCATTATATTGCTCTGTCTACATTCTATCATTCTATTGTTCTATCTACCATTTTAACTATAGTTATATCGCTCTGTCTATCTATCGTTCTATCAATCATTCTATTGTTCTATCTACCGTTCTATCAATCATTCTATTGTTCTATCTACCGTTCTATCGATCATTCTATTGTTCTATCTACTGTTTTATCTATTGTTCTATATTTCTATCTATCGTTCTATTGTTCTATCTTTCTATCTATCGTTCTATTGTTCTATCTATCGTTCTATTGTTCTGTCTACCGTTCTATCGATCATTCTATTGTTCTATCTACCGTTTTAACTATAGTTCTGTCGTTCTGTCTATCTATTGTTCTATCGATCATTCTATTGTTCTATCTACCGTTCTATCATCCTATATATATCAATCTATTCTATCTATCATTTTATCGTTCTATCTATCATTCCATACCATTTTATCTATTGTTCTATCATTCTGTCTATCTATCGTTCTATCTATTGTCCTATATATTGTTCTATCTATCATTCTATACCGTTTTATCTATTGTTCTATCGTTCTGTCTATCTATCATTCTATACCGTTTTATCTATTGTTCTATCATTCTGTCTATCTATCATTCTATACCGTTTTATCTATTGTTCTATCCTTCTGTCTATCTATCATTCTATCATCGTTCTATCTATCATTCTATTGTTCTATACCGTTTTATCGATTGTTCTATCGTTCTATCTATTGTTCTGTATATCGTTCTCTCAGTGCTTGTTATTCATCAGTGTATTGTTTTCCTCCTCATGCAGTGTAATCCTCCTCTGGAGGTCTCAGATCTCTTTGAAGATGTTAAAGATGGAGTGATGTTGTTGGCTCTTCTTGAAGTCCTGTCTGGTCACAAGCTGGTAAGCTAAAAACAAACAACTCAAACATCGTCATTAGATTTACATTTCTGCAATATAGAGCCAACATTGTTTTAACGTTGTGATACAGAAAACATGATAATACAAGTCATATTGCCATCACTGCACATTATTAGCACTCACATGTGAATACACACATTCTCAGTAAACAATCCCATGAGAATGCACTGCGGTAACAATCGATATGCCAAGTATGCCATATATTTGGTGTCATCTTGTTTTTCTCAATTCTCTTTTGTCTTTCTCTCTGTATTATATATGACTATCATGCTCATCTGCTTTCTTGTTGTCTCTTTCTGCTTTCTCTTCTGTTTGTTTTCATCTCTTTCTCCCCCGTTCCTTGCTGGGTATTTACATTTTCCTCTGTCTATCACCGTTTTCCTTTTGTCTGCTGTGCTATCCTCTCCCGTCTGACAGCCGTGCGAGCAGGGCCGCAAGCTGAGGAGGATCCACTGGGTTGCTAACGTGGGAAGAGCGCTCAAGTTTCTGGAGGGCAGGAGGGTAAGGCAGTCCATTCCCAGAGTGCTTTGCTCAGGTGTACAGCTCCAGGTCATAACCACTCAGTCTGACCCACACAACCCTTTCCCCGCTCTGATTCCGCTCTCTCGCTTTACAGCACTGACTCACGAGAGACAAAGAGAAGGAAAACCTAGTTCTCATTTCATGTTTAATTCTTACTCTAAACGAACAAGAAATTATATGTTTCATTCAAGTCACCTACAAATGAAGGATTTATGGATTAATTAGAACATGCTAGATGGCTCAGCATAGATTTATGAGCTGATTTTGACACCTCAGACTCGAATCATTCTCCTTATTGAGGTTTAGTCCTGAGTCACCATCTTATAAATCTGCCGCACATGTGGCAATGAGCTTTCCTCCTGGAGTCTCTCTTTCTGTCTGCGGTTGCCAAAGCTGAACAAATGGATTAATTAGGGGTTAGATGATGTGCATTTTTGAAAAAGACATAATAACATAGAAATAATCGGCCTACTCTATTAAAAATGCATAGACATTAGGGGTGTAACGGTACACAAAACTGACGGTTCGGTACGTACCTCGGTTTTGAAGTCCCGGTTCGGTATGGATTCGGTACAGCAGTTTTACAAAATTGCTTTTTATTCATTTTTATTCAACAGTGGTTTAATGAAAAAAATTGTGTCTGTCCTTAAATGAATTAAATTATAACTAAAAGTTTCTTAAAGATAATGCTGTAAACTATATAGGGAGCCCTTACTTACATATAGCTATTAAAGATTAACAACAGAGCCCAAACTATTAGCCTAAATTCAGTTGCTATTTATTTTTAGATATAATAATCAACACTCATAAGCTTCACATAAGGCAGTTTTTGCATTAACTTCTAAATCTAATTATTTTGATTCGTTGTTGAAATATAATCATTTAGTGGCTGTAATTTTCATGACAGGTTTATTTAAACATACATTAAATAAACAAGACATCACTAACAGGCTTAGTAGTATATAATGAATATATAACGGCTAATATAATGAATATAACGGCTAATATAGTGCATGTATTCAGTGAAAGAGTTGATTTCTCTAGTGAGCTAACAGCTGTGGACACTGAAGGACTTCTGAGTAAACGTGATTCTGCATGACATTGTTTACAAGCTGTTTTATTGTCTTTCCGCGGTTGAAACACAGATGGGGCGATTACACGACATATGATACATTTCAGTAAGTTGTAATGTATCCTCAACATACCTTAAGATGTATTCATTTATGTTTATTCTTTAGGAAGAGATGATCGCATTGACTCGCGCGCCGCGCGCTGCCGCTTTAAGTTGAACTGATACGCGTCTATCAGTCACGTCACATTAAAGAGAGTTAAAACGGGATTTTTCGTTTGAATTTCGTGATAAAATGGACTGAATACTTAATATGTTCGTGTGGGAACTCGGATTGAAGTGTGTTCTGCGCTTACAACAAGCCGACTGTTAACTGTTAAAGATTACATTCATAACCGTTCGGTACACGCGTGCACCGTACCGAAAGCCCTGTACCGAAACGGTTCAATGCGAATACGTGTACCGTTACACCCCTAATAGACATCAATGTATATATAAACATAGATATACATTTAGGTTCATATACACTACCATTCAAAATCATATTTTTAACCCTCTGGGCATCTTCGGTCAAAAAATGACCAAAACATATTTTTGGAATGGGGTGACACTTGGTGAATTTTGTCGCCATAGCTATGTGAACACAAAACAAAATCATGGATATGTTAAAGGGTTGAAAAAAAAGCCTTCGCAGTCAAAAATGACTGGCATAGGAAATGAATGGGAAATACAAAAAAAAAACGAAAACTCATTTGTCAAAATACAAATCAGCCGGAAAAAAGTGCACAACAATGAAGGGGTGACACTCTAAAACATCAAGAGTGCAAAATAGACCCCCCCCCCCCCCCCCCATACACAATAGTGCCAAAAGTATTGGGACACAGCTCAAGCGTGGGACCGTGATCGGTGGCCACCTGTGCAATAAGTCCATTCGTGACATTTCCTCACTACTAAATATTCCACGCTCAACTGTTAGTGGTGTTATAACAAAGTGGAAGCAATTGGGAACAACAGCAACTCAGCCACGAAGTGATAGGCAATGTAAAATCACAGAGCGGGGTCAGCGCATGCTGAGGGTCACAGTGCACAGAAGTCGCCAACTTTCTGTCAATAGCTACAGACCTCCAAACTTCACGTGGCCTTCAGATTAGCTCAAGAACGTTTTTTAAACCCTCTTGGCCTCGGTCAAAAACGACCAAAAAAGTAAAAATAAAATTTTTACTTAATCAGAATGGGATGACACTTGGTGACTTTTGTCGCATTAGCTATGTGAACACCAAAAAAATTATGGACATGATTTGGATATGTCTCACTTGGCTCCTTCACGGTCAAAAATGACTGATATAGGAAATGAGTGTGAAATATAAAACATACGAAAACTCAGAGAATCTTTTGGTGGTAACAAATACAAATCAGCCGGAAAAAAGTGCACAACAATGAAGGGGTGACACTAAAATATCAAAAGTGCAAAATAGACACACACCCCCAACTAGCTTGACTATAACACAGAGCAAGTTTTTGCAAATTAAATTAAATCAATAATTCAGCCACAATGCAGTAAAAAATGAACAGCAAGACACACACACACACACACACACACACACACACACACACACACACACACACACACACACACACACACACACACACACACACACACACACACACACTATTATACACACAAATTAACTGGTGTGACTGTAACAATAGGGCCAAATTGAGCCAAAAGACTCAAATAAGAGGTTGAAATCATATCAGACCCAGACTGTTCATTTTTGTTACATTTTATTGAATTTTGATGTTATGTGTAACAAAATGTCCTCCTCTGTGTTCAGGTTTGTAAGATTAATGCAAAAACTGACACTTCAAATCAACATTTTAAACAAAATAAATCTAAACCATGACAAAAAGTAGTCTTCGAGAATGTCCAAGTATAACACTAGAGAATTTATAACTCATATATATATTATTATTATTTTCAATGGGGAAAATAGCTAATGAAAATTGTATAAATATTGCATAGTATCATGAAATCCCCTCAAAAATCTAAATAATAATCAAAAATATTACGAACAAAAATATATTACATTGGTTTTCCCGGAAAAAGGTTACATTTCAAGGCTTTGGTCACTTTTGACTGTGAATGAGCCATGTGTGACCCCTAAAGGAAGAGGACCAGAGGGTTTTAAAGAATTTAATACTTTTATTCAGCAATGACAGTAAAGACATTTATAATGTTGCTAAAGATTTATATTTCAAATAAATGCTGTTTTTTCCTAATCCTATTAATCAAAGAATCCTATATATATATATATATAGACGGTTTCATCGGACGAACGCGCGTTGCCACGGTTACGCGCCTGGCCCGAAGTTAACTTCCAGTCTGTGTTTGTTTATCGGTCTGGCAAGGGGATAGTATGGGGCACTACTCAGTAGAAACACATTTTTGATGTATTATTCTTGGATAACATGATATGAATATTAACGATTAAGCAGAGAGAATATGACACCAGCGCAAAAACAGTGTGTGTGACTCACCAAAAAGCCTTAAATGCTTCATAAATATCCAGTCATACGAGAGCAGCGTCTAATGTAATTTAGACTGTATGTCTAATGTTATTTATTTAGCTTGTTATCAGAAATAATCTACTCTAGAGGTGATTATTCTGGCTGCGTTTAACGTTACACTTGGCAGTAACATGCGAGCACCGTGGTCATCAGTCAGTCAGGACACGGCGAGTTTACATTTGTTCACATCAAGTGGTCGCCATCTGGATAAATGATATTTAAATGTGCCTTTATCATGGAGTGCAAAACAACTTTCGCTTCGTCCTCTATTATAATGGCAGTGCCCATAGAGCACGGGATTTTTTGTGATGCATTCATATCTCAAATAGAGTACTTTATCTACAAATTAAGTTTACCAACATTAATCGTATATTATGAAACAAAGAAACATGTTATTCCGATGCATTGCATGATTGAAGGCGAGCGCGCAAGCATTTATATAAGACACTGTACAGAAAACGGCATTACACGGTCCTTAAAAGGTTTGTTGCCCAAAAAAAATAATTCTGTCATTATTACTCTCCCTCATGTCGTCCCAAACCTGTAAGACCTTCGTTCATCTTCGGAACACAACTTAAGATATTTCTCTTCTTCTCTACGGTCTTACGGTTTGGGGTCGACATGAGGGTGAGTAATTAATGTATGAATTTACATCTTTGGGTGAACTAACCCTTTAAGGGGGGCGTTCCCCCCTCTATATTGTAGACAGAAATGAGAGATTATTAATAATAAACATGCTGAAACAATAAAAACATGTAAATTAAGATAATGTTGCACAATTTAAATGAAAGATGATTGCGCATAAGAAAGATAACGCAGCCTCTGTTGTTATTGATTCTTTGCGGACGTCTACAGGAAGTTAAGTTTGGGCCACAAAAGCGCGCATGTGCAGTAACGTTTGTTTATGTTGTTGCCATTGAAAACGTCTCTCTCTCTCTCTCTCTCTCTCTCTCTCTCTCTCTCTCTCTCTCTCTCTCTCTCTCTCTCTCTCTCTCTCTCTCTCTCTCTCTCGCTCTCGCTCTCTCTCTCTCGCTCTCTCTCTCTCTCTCTCTCTCTCTCTCTCTCTCTCTCTCTCTCTCTATATATATATATATATATATATATATATATATATATATATATATATATATATATATAATATAAAATATAAAAATATTAAACCTGTTTTCAACATTGATAATAATAAGAAATGTTACTTGAGCGCCAAATGATCAGGTGGAGACTATGCTGTAATGAGTAATGATGCTGAAAATTCTGCTTAACCACAGCAAAACATATTCAAATAGAAAACAGTTACTTTATATTGTAATAATATTTCACAATTTTTCTGTATTTTTATTTACCGACCCCAAATCTTGGAAAGGTAGTGTATCCAGTTTAGTGGTCATTATAAGAGTATTTGACCGCTCAATGCCGTGATTGATCAATCAAGAGAGAGAGCAGTTCCAGAGAGCTGTGGAAATAAAGGAAGAGGTTTACTGTCCTTGTCTATTATCACATAGTAAAACCATAGTGATTTAGAGAAATGGCGCCCATTTCCCCCCTGTATAAACAGGATATTTTTTCATATCTCTCTGGGGAGAAGGACGTAGATATTTAATTTACTGTGTAGCTGTGCTTCAGACTTTCATTATCCGGCTGTCAGTGAATAAGGCTGAGCTCAGCCTCCCACTCCTGAGGTGGTCTGTCTGTCTGTCTGTCTGTGTGTCTGATCTCTCAAGGAGATGAGGATTCATTTCCTAAGCTACAGTCTTTCACCATCTTATCTGTCTCTGTCATCCCTCTCTCATCTCTCTCTATTCCCTGTGGAGCACAGTGGGAGAAACCAGAGTAGAGAACTGTCGAACTGTACTTTTACATCCAATCTGGGACACAATGTTTTAAGTAAATGGATGTTTTTTTTTGCTTTAAGAAAGTGGATGTTATGATTGTGAGTTGCGTGTGTGAATTTGTCATTCGACTTGTATGTGTGGCTGGTTCTTAATGTATCTGCCTTGGTGTGTGTATAACCAGCCTGATCTCATGAAAATGCGTATGTGTAGCACAAATTGTATTTATTGTGTGATTTATACAGCAAAATTAGTTTTTAAGTGCATATGTTACGCAGTTTTCACACTACTTAACCTACCCAATGGGGTGACAATGCATATCATAAGCACGTAAAAACTACTTTTGGCTTATAAATCGCACAATAAATACAATTAGTGCTATATGCATTTCATGAGAATGGTCCAATGCCCAGTTTGTTTGTGACTGAAGGGTTTTGGGTTATCTCAGAGCTGGGGTCCTTATCCCATGTCCTTCGGTTGATGCCACTCTTTTGTTAAAAGCATGTAATGACCTCTATTCTTTTTTCTGTCTGTCTTTCTTTTGTTTTGTCACCATTTCAGTCGGCCTACAGAGGATCTCCGGTGAGTGTGACCTTTCCTGCGACTGTCTGCAATGCCTATGATTGACACTATCACTTTTTGAATCAGAATCTCTCCAAATGTAACAAGAACTGACTTTCATGAAAGTGATAATACAGGGAATCCTAAATAAGATGTTCTTAAGATGTTTTTTGAAAATGGCTACAGACTCGGCTGCTCGAATAGTTGTATAACGCAAATCTACAGGATCGGGTTGTTGCAGTAATGTGGTCAGTGAATTTTAGCTGATCATCAATCACAACTCCAAGGTTTCTGGCTGTCCTGGACGGAGATATGGTTGATGAACCGAGCTGAATGGAGAGATTATGGTGAAGTGCTGGGTTGGCTGAGACCACAAGCAGTTCTGTCTTTGCCAGGTTGAGTAGCAGGTGATGTTCCTTCATCCAGGCAGAAATGTCTGTCAGGCAGGCAGCAATAGGAACACCAACTGTAGGATCATCTGGTTGAAATGAGAAGTAGAGTTGAGTGTCGTCGGCATAGCAGTGATAGGAAAAGCCATGTTTCTGAATGACAGATCCCAGTGATGGCATGTAGATGGAGAAGAGAAGTGGAGAAGAGAAGTGGTCCAAGCACTGAGCCCTGGGGAACTCCAGTAGCTAGATGATGTGACTTAGACACTTCACCTCTCCATGACACCCTGAAGGACTTACCTGAATATAAATTAAAGTTAAATATACATATTTCAAACAAAGCATATGGTACAGTAGCTAAAAATATTGGTCACTATTCACTTTTAATGTATGGAAAATATTAAACCAGAAGAATGAAAGATTTATTGTTTTGTGTGTGAGTGTTAGTGCAAGTGATTTGTTTTTGGATGAACTATGTATCTAAATATAATAGTTTGAGTATTTTGTCTTGTTTAACAGATTAAGCTCGTTAACATCAACACAACAGATGTGGTGGATGGCAGACCTTCTATTGTGCTAGGGCTGATATGGACCATCATCTTATATTTCCAGGTAAAAAAGAAGAGGAAATATTGCATCCTTCCCTCGCATCCACAAATCCTTCCCTCGTGAGTCAAAATGACCCAAAGCCCTAAAATTATACAAAGCTCATTTCACTTTTATTTTAAAAAAAACTATTTTTCTATGCAAATTGTATTATTTTTTTATTATTAGTTACCTTTAATTGACTAGATTTGATCAATTAATAATATAAATAAAGCACATGCTTTCAACTTAAATTCAAAATATCTCACATTGGGTCAATTTGGGTGTCTCTGCCCACCTCATGTGGAAAAAAAGGTAATAAAATGTGATATTTAATGACTCTTGCCACAAAATTGTGAGAATTGTTGAGGCTTTTCTATGTATACTAAAGCATTCCTCGCATTCCATTCATTCAAGGATTTGTTATTTTTTATTACACCCACATAAACTCCATGAATCCAGTCAATTTTCTTTACATGTATTTGTGGTTCAAGTGCGACAAATGTCCTGAGGTCTTGGACTGCTCAGATGAACACTGAGGGTGACCCGAGGGAAGGATGAATACGATTCAAAGTTTCTAAAATTGCACAGAATCCTAGAGTAGCTAAAAATAGTAAAATTTTCCAAATTCCTCTCCATCTTCTTGTTCAGATAGAGGAGTTGACCAGTCATCTACCAGCCCTACAATCTCAATCTAGCAGCAACTCATCAGTGGAAAGCTCCAACAACACTGAGACCAGCAGCCCGCCCGTCAAACGCAAGCCCCGCCTTTCTTTTCAGGGCGGAGCCAAGAGAGCCCTGCTCAAATGGGTCCAGACCACTGCAACAAAGTAAGAACCGCATTGTTGATAAGTGCCTGTGCAAGGCCTTGAATGAATGCATTGTTCTTTGCTCTCGTAATCCAGTTTCCCTAAGTAAAGCATATGACTGCATTCTTCCATGGTTTCCACATAATGTACATACTCACGCATGTGTTTACAGGAGATTGGGTCTCGATGTGAAGGATTTTGGGCCCAGCTGGCGCACTGGGGTGGCTTTTCATGCTGTCATCTTTGCTTTGCGACCCCATCTGGTTAACATGGAACAAGTTTGGAGGAGATCTAACCGGGATAACCTAGAAAAGGCCTTCTCAATGGCTGAGAGAGAACTGGGCATCCCACGAATACTTGACCCTGAAGGTGATACCGATCCTACAGAAAAATAGAAATGCTTTTTATCTCAAGACAATATATAGTGTTGCGAGTTTGCAGATTTTGGTCGCTTGAGAAGTATCCAATCCAATTCATGACAAGTGATTTGATGCAGAGTTACATTTTATGTAAATCATTATTAGCTGTTTTGTGTATATAGGATACTAATGTGTTTTTTGGACTGTGTACATTCAAATTGTGTTGCACGAGGCTCTAAGTGCCATAATGCTTAAATTGTAATTAGCAGCACGCCACTCACACAGGATGTGATTGATGAATTTTTAATGGAGGGGTTAAGTCTTAGACCTCCTAGACGCCATCTGAGCTTTCTCGTGCTTCCTAACGCGAGTCTGACAAATTAAGTTTGACATTTAAACGATTAGTGGCCCATTAGCCATGGTAAAGCTGACTGAACAAATAGTAAACGGTGAGTCAAGGGACATCGTCAACCATGGATCTTTTGTAACGGGAACTATCAGTGAAGCCAGACAAGGATTTTTTTTGGTGAATTTTTATTTTATGTTTACCGATAATGCTGATGGAAATGTCAGATATCGACACAAATGATTGATAAATGTCGACACAATCTTTTTCCAACTTTAGTGCATAAATTATAGGTTGATACTTCAAATGTGGCAAAAAACGAGAAAAAGCCAGAGAAAAAGGGCTTTAACGCAAATAAAGGTAGTGTCACATGACAGAATTACCCGTGTTCGTGGCATTTCTCTCATTAAAGCACTGTTTCTTTGTAGTTCAATGGCACATTAAATCTATTATATATATCATTTTTACAGTGTATAAATTTGGAATAGGCAGTTGTTGCGCCCATTTTATAAATAATCTAATACAATTTAATCAGAAAAATAATACAACTGCACCCGTTTCTGAATATTGCTTGATGATCAAGTCTAAATGAGACTTCATAACGAAGTAAAAAAAAAAAAAAATAATAATAATTTTTTTCCGGATACACGACAAATGAGCTGCCCTGTGTCCAGACCAATGGGCTTCGTCACATAAAGGCAGTTACAGTACATGCAGTCCTGGCAGACAAGCTGTCCCACTTCACCGTGATCTGATTTCCCAATATTTCCTAATTTAGTTATAGGCTTATTATTCATGAAAATAGTAAGCAGTAAACTGGCGAATTTCAATTGTCGCATTACTCTCTGCATTTTACAAAAATATAATTTGCCATATACGTGAAATTATCTATGGAAACGACTCGAAGGCAGCAATTCAATTTTTATTTTTTTTTGCAATATAACAAAACTTATGCAACAATGCAGGGTTTTTTTTAGGGATGATATCATAACGCACTCCATTTTATCTGTAAAAGCAAAAACTTTATAGACGGTGCACTCAGATTACTTATGAATCGGAGAGTGCAACACCCAATATGGCGAATAAGCCCCGCCTTCTAAATGAAAGAGCCAATGGTTGATTAGTAAAGTCATTAGCTGCGTCCGAAATCGGATACTTCTCTACTATATAGTATGCGAAAAACTGTACGCCAACAGAGTAGTATGTCCGAATTCATAGTATTCGAAAAACAGTCGGCGAAAAGTACCCGGATGACCTAGCCTGACGTCGTCATACTCAATTCTAGTCAGAATTTGAGTCTGATACTGCTCCGTTGGGCTGTGATTATGGGGCGTGTTTAAACCGAACCAGGAAAGAACTCAATTGGATAGACCTACAACCAATCAGAGCAACGGAGCGACGCATAAAGTCAGTTGTCAAATGTCAACAGAACTCAACTGCACTGTGTTGCCAAGTCCTCGGGTTGAAGCGACCCCGATTATGTGATATACAGACACAGGAATGCGAAATTTAGCAGGCAGTCCAGCCAAATTAACACATATTTTACCCCCCAAATGCCATTTTTCCCGGAGAACCCCCCCACCCGGAAAGCTATTGGGCTTATTTTTAGCTAGTTTTGAGTCACGTTAGAAGAAGAAGATGAGTGTAAACGATCTTTGCCGGTGTTGTAAAAAAAGAGTTTAAGGATACACAGAGTACTGACCAACACGATCATCATTTCTGAGAGAAATAGTAAAGGTGAACGCATTTACGAACAAGTTCTCCGTTTAGGATTAGAACAAATTCAACCAAAGCGCTCTTTGATGACGTGGATGATTACGTTACTGTTTATCATCTGTCCATCATCGTCTAAAGCCCGCCCTGACAATTTCATTGGTCCGAACAGTTTCTGTTCGGGCATAATTACTTCTCTATGGATCAAGTCCAGACCGAACTGCCTGTGCAAAAAACATTGTGGGCGGGGCTAAGTTCGTCTGGCATCCAGGCTACGGATGACCTTTATCAACAAAAATGTATGAGACGGTTTATTGTCATATTTTATTGGTGATTTCAAATATGAAATTTAATCGTAAGATTGGCGAACAGTTTTGGAGAATTTGACCCATTCAACTAGACAACAGCTGCATGCACGAGAGGCGTTTCAAAGATGGCCGCCGAGTGAAATGACTAGTTTTAAAGAGACTTTGGTAAAACTCATATTCACTTTAACGCATATTCACTTTGTCGATAACAAAACAGCACAAAAAGTGATGGAAACTTGGCTAGTGTTGACTTTATATCCCTTCTTTTTAGATATTGCACCTTGAATGAGGTTGTTAAGATTGAATCACAGTTTCCACCAAAATATTAAGCAGCACAACTCTCTTCAACATTGATAATAATAAGATATGTTTCTTGAGCAGCAAATACGCAAATGAGAATAATTTATGAAGGTTCATAATTTAGCTTTGCCATTTCAGGTATAAATTACATTTTAAAATAGAAAAGGGTATGGAAAAGTTAATATATACAGTATATAAAGACAGAAAATCCATAAAATTAGATATTCAAAGATATTCATACTGTGTCTGGAAAAGTATTTAAAACAAAGAATCGTTATAAGAAATGTTTCTTGTATTTGACAAACCAGTGTACTAGCATTATATAAAAAAGTTGCAATTACTGGTGGAGATGATTTTCAAAATACCCAAAAGAACATATTGTGCATATGATCTTTGAAATATTAGTAGGTAATTTCGTGGTGTGTTAAGCTAAATGATAATGCATGGATGCACAAAAACAGGAGACAGGAGGTAAAGCTAGAAGTAAATGACTGTGACTGAAAAAAATCAATTAAATCAAATTTGCCCAGAACAATGAACCACAATGAGTGTGTAAAAATTCAAACAAAAGAAGATGGCAAACCTTCTTTCGGCAAAGAAAGGGAGCATTTGAATAGAGCTAGTTATTATGGGCCAAATCTGAACACAGGGTTTCATTGCAGAACAACTTGTAAAATGGCTGTAAATGTAAATCTGTAATGTGATTTAGATGTTGATGTGGATAAGCCAGATGAGAAGTCCATCATGACATATGTGGCACAGTTCCTGAAGCACCTCCCAGATCGCCAAGAGATTGGGCGGCAACAAGAAGAGGTACAGTACTATAATATTTCTCATCTAACAATCAAAGTTCAGCTCTCCATTCACTGTAGGTCTCATGGTCAGATGCCTATGCTCTTTACTATGTTTCTTAAATGATCAGTTGTGGTCAGAATTTTTAGCACCCTTGGTAAATATGATCAAATGCGGCTGTGAAAATAAATCTGCATTGTTTATCCTTTTGATCTTTCATTCATAATATTCACCCAATTCTAACCTTTCATTGAAGTAAAACAATTGAAAACCTCATTATGAAATAAATGTTTTTCTCTAGTTCACGTTGGCCACAATTATTGGCACCCCTAAAAATTCTTATCTCTGAGGTATATTCCCATTCATATTTATGCGTGACTAGGAGCCTGCAATTGTCCAGCCATGATTTCCTGTTCCACAGGAGTATAAATATGAGGAAACACAAAGGCCAAATTCCCTTAATCATCATCACAATGAGTAAAACCACAGAATATAGTTCTGATGTGCAGCAAAAGATTGTTGAGCTTCACAAAATAGAAAGTGTGTGTAAGAAAAGAGCTAAAGCATTGAAAATCCCCATTTCCACCATCAGGGCAATAATTAAGAAGTTCAATCAACTAAAGATGTCAGGAATCTGCCTGGAAGAGGACGTGTGTCTATATCGTCCTAATGCACGAGAGGAGGAGAGTTTGAGTGGACAAAGACTCTCCAAGATCACAGCTGGAGAAGTGCAGAGATTAGTTGAGTCTTGGGTCAGAAAGACTAAAAATGTGTCAAACAGCCCCAACATCACCACATGTTGTTTGGGAGGGTTTGAAGAAAAATCCTCCTCGCTCATCCAGAAACAAACTCCAGCATATTCAGTGTCAGACACGCCTGGAGCTTCAGACGGGACCTGCTTCTGTGGTCAGATCAAACTAAAAAAAGAGCTTTTTGGCACAAACACACCAGATGGCTTTGGTGCAAACAGGGATAAAAGTCCCCCATGCCCTCGGTTAAATACACCGCTGGATCTTTAATGCTGTGGGTCTGTTTTTTTGCTGGAGGTCCTGGACGTCTTGTTCAGATTCATGGTATCATGGATTCTAGCAAATACCAACAGATCAAAAATCAAAACCTGACGCTTCTGCTAGAAATATGATAATGGGCCGTGGTTGGATCTTCCATCAGGACAATGATCCATCAAAATCAACACAAAAATGTGTGACTGAGCACAAAATGAAGCGTCTGCCATGGCCGTCCCAGTTCCTGACCTGAACCCTTTAGAGAATGAGTGATGAACTGAAGAGAAGAGCTGGAATCTGAAGGATCTGGAGAGATTCTGGATGAAGGAATGGGCTCTGATCTCCAAACTCATCAGGCGTTACAGAAGAAGACTCAGAGCTGGTATCTTGGGGAAATGGCGTTGAAAAAAGTATTTAATAAAAGGGTGCTAATAATTATGGCGAACGTGAGTTTCCCCACCACGTTCAATTGATTTACTTCAATGAAAGGTTAGCATTTTGTGACGTTTTGGATGAAAGATCAAAAGGATGAACAATTCAGGTTTATTTTCACCGCCGCTTTTGCTCATATTTACCAGGGATGCCAATATTATTGTGGAGTGGACCATTTTCTAACACTATATCTCTCTTTATACTCCACCCTCTGTTTTGTTCACGAACGTCCTGTTGTTTACATGCATTCCTTTTCCTTTTCTGTCTCAAGTTTTATCTTGCTCCTCGAGCCATTGAGGAAATGTTAGAGGTACGTTTGCTCGTATAAAACACACCATGCCTGCTTTGACTGCTCCGCCACTATTTCCACCTGCTGCTGCTGCTCTGCCATGTAGTTTGAGATCCTTTTATGCCTTCCTTTTCATCATGAGCGGTGCGATGCTGTGTGGATCAGCTTTAATAATCCAGGGCATTGTACGGCTTTAATATGTCCCATATAATTTTACTCCCTTCACTATTACATTTGCATTACAACTGGAACTTTGGGTGGCATTAACATGACAATAACAACCTTTGGCTTTATTTTATTTTTTTGCGTTGATACCGATAGCCTGACGATTAGCCTTTAAAGTTTAATAATGGTTCATAATCAAGTTGAAGCGGTGAATTAATCCTGTCACCACCTGGGCCTTTTGTAGAAGCCATCATGTTTCAGAGTCACTGTAATTTGAACCATTCTTGGTCCTTTGTTATACATTTAAACTAAGACAATTTTAGGTTTTAATATTCCAGGGCATTGCGTGCCTCTGACAGTATTGGTTTCTGGGAGGTGGGGAGGAGATCATGCGGAAGACGTTGGCAAGGTCATGATATAATCATTTTGATGACCCAAAGGCATTGCCTCATGGAGGATGCCAAAATGTAAGATGAGCGCCGGAAGAATAGGCTTAATTTCATTAGAATTAGCTGAACACTGCTCTCACTTTCTCGCTCTTGTTCCTAATTCATAATAGGGAGGGTAAATGTGTGTAAAATGATTAGTATCTCCCCCGCAGAGCTGATTTCTTGCTCCCCCGTGGAGAGGTTTGGGGCAGATCCGCACAATGTAGGAGAAGAACTCTGCAACCAGCAGGAACACAAAGGCTGCGTTGGATTTATAAACGTGGCATTAGTGATGCATGTTTGAACAGCAAAATTGTATTGAGTCGGGGGTTAAATTACTTTAGGTAAGGAAATGATGAGCGTAGAGCTCCCCGAGGGCCTTGAATCTTTGCAAATGTTTGCCTTTTGTCTTGTTTCTACACTCCTAACTAACTCAGCGCTCTTTTTTTTCCTCTCAGAGGGAGCAGCGTAAGACACTGAGGGAGCTGAAAGCGTGGGCAGATCAGTTGGAGAGAGACTGTGCTCAAGCCCAGAGGGACGGAGGAAGTCTTGGTGTGCAGTACCAGGTGAGCTCAGGGTCTCACTCACAACATAAGGTATCAAAATTGGATACCTGAGTAAAACTTGAGGAATCTAAAGCCACGTTTCGACCCCAGGAGCTAGAGACTTTGGGGGTGGTACTCATGTGTTTCGACCGTAGACTGTAAAAAAAGATGGATGACCACCCTTCTCTATCTTCTATTGTAGAAAAGTGAAGCCGCCAATGTCCGAATATAGTGCTGACATCTTGCGCTGATTTGGAACCTGCGTCTGCGCAGTAGAGAGCAGGAAGTAGAGCCGCGATATCAAAACACCGCCCACACTCCCACAGAATCCGTTAGTACAGTTTACTGCAGAACAACTTATGTCGGTTTGAAATAAAGTTATTGAAATGTAGAAATTAAAGCTCCGATCTCCTCCCGAAAATCCCCCAAAAAGTTACTCCTCAGTTACTACTCTCAGAGAAGCCGTCAATCACGGCTGTCAATCATGATTGCGATTTTATAGCATCAAATAACTAACTTCAACCAAACTTATCTAAAAAACGAAAACTTGAACCAACATCAGCGTGATAAAACCTGCCTAAACATTTTTTTGGAAGTGTAATTTGATTGTTTAGTTTGTCTCGCGTCCCATTAGAATACATGGAGGGGCGGAGTTTATGACCTATACTGGGACCAGCCACCTGGGCAGTGTTGGGCACGTTACTTTAAAAAAGTAATTAGTTATAGTTACTAGTTACTTCTTACAAATAGTAACTGAGTTACATCATTATAAAAGTAACTAATTACCAGGGAAAGTAACTACTGTGTTACTTTTTTTTTTTTTCAAATGTTCAAATATGTCAAATAACTTGGATGCCCCCAATATTAAATATGTTAAATGAATGAATTGGACACTAAATAGAATAAATTATTATTATAAAACACTGTACATTAATGTACACTATGTAATGTTGTAATGTTGTAATGTTGCTGTGGGACAATGTGAGAGACACCTATCAAATTCAATACATTATTGTAAATATTATCATTACTTTACTACTCCTTTGGTAGTGGAGCTCACGTTATCACCTGGGTTTTTAGCCACTCATGTTGTGGTTGTGATGTGAGGCGCTTCATTAGATTAGAATCACTTGCCACCGACGTGGAGAGACTCTTTCTTCCTGGGCATAAGTTGCACGTTACATAAACATTCTGACCTTTCACCTCAACG
Organism: Romanogobio albipinnatus; assembly: GCA_023566225.1. Lineage (NCBI taxonomy): Eukaryota > Metazoa > Chordata > Actinopteri > Cypriniformes > Gobionidae > Romanogobio > Romanogobio albipinnatus. The sequence continues at coordinate 5,694,784 of CM042256.1, read as the reverse complement.
AGGGAAAAGTAGCGCTTATACTTCCAGTTTGAGAAAGCTACATTTGAAGTCGTTGGACTTGCCATCGCTGACTGTGCATATGCGTGTGCGTCATAGGTGTGTGTGTGTGGGTTAAATCAACCTATCAACCTCAACCTTGTCTCCCACCCACCAATCATCATCAGTTATGTGTACCACCCCACCCACCCCCCAACACGCATGGCTGGCGCGCGCACATGCACACACACACACACACAAACGTTGCAGGTCCGACTGACAGAGAGCCTGTTCAGATGAAAATCGCTTCAGTGAGCTCAATTATAGTAACGCCGCATTTTTTTCCCCTCAGTAACGCTAACAGCGTTGTAACGGAAGAAACAGTAATTCGTTTGATTACTCGTTACTGAAAAAAATAATTCCGTTAGTAACGCCGTTTATCTATAACGCCGTTATTCCCAACACTGCACCTGGGGGTGATCAAGATGCTTTGGCTTCACTTTTCAGGATGTGTGCGGCACACTTGGTTTCGACCGCAGGGACCAGGATCTATGGCTGTGTTCGAAATCTCCCCCTATACCCTCATTCACTATTCCCTACATTGGTCCACTGATATAGGCCACTTGAGGGAGTGAATGAAAACGAGTGAGTGATCTCGGACACTAAGTGCACCGGAAAGGCTGCCGTTTTTGCAGTTTGTGCTTACTGTTTATTTGAAACGTAGCAAACTGGCAGCTCCAGTAATAATGAAAAGATTGATCTTGAACTCTGCCGTGGAAACTAGCATGTATAAACCATAATCAAACAATAGAATAATCAATTAAAAAGGAATTTATACCTGTATGCATGATATTGCGCTGGACCAGTGCGGTTCGGAAGATGGATGGATGATTGATTCAGCTGTGAGCACTATTTGAGGGAACAGCCCTTTAGTGGTGTCCGAAACCCTAGTGGACGTTATTAAGTGCACTCATTCAATCCCGCAATGCACCGCAATAACGAGTTTACAACCGATGTATGCTCGACGGCTAGTGAATACCAATAATGCACTGTGACTGTGAGAGTCGCGCCGTGCATTGAATGAATTCCCGCGTTTCGCCAGGAGATGGCATCGACCCACACACTTTTTAAGACCAATGATATTGGACCCACTCACTTTTATCGTCTCTAATTGAGCACATGTCTGTTTACATACCCTGATTAAGTGCGTTAGAAGCTTTATTTTCAATTTTCTAATATTTTCTTCACATTCATTGAAAATAAATGCCTTTCCGATCTGACATGTGATGGGAAAGCGAGTTCGGCAAAAGCCGGATTCGAACCTCTGGTTGATTTGCGTCAAAACTTGACACCATGCATCTTACCACTACACTATTGTTGCTGCGAAAGATTTTGAGTTTTCCATAGTTATGTCTGCCTCAACCAGACGTTTAGTAAACAAGCCGATATATTTGTACTTAATGTAAATTGCATCTACTCCAGTAAAATTTTTCTGTGAAATGACCCACCCACATTTTTTTGCTTCTGACGCCCATGAAATATAGTAGCCTACTATATAGTATAAAATATTAAAAGTTTTTGTCATCCTAACAACAACATGTCAATGACCAGGGTGGTTATGGCCCTGTGTGACTGAAGACTGGAGTGATGATGCTGAAAATTCAGCTTTAAAATCACAGGAATAAATGACATTTGAAAATATATTCAAATAGAAAGCAGTTATTTTACATTTGAATAATATTTCACAATATTACTGCTGTGTTTCTGATCAACTAATCATTATTCTGTGTAAGAAAAAAGAAAAATTGGGAAAAATATAGTAGATCCCAGACAAAACACCACCACATATGCATACAGACCACGCTAATATACATTAGAGCTGAGCTTTCATAATCATGGGCACTACACACCAGTGAAGCGACGTCTGTGGCGCCCACGGATATGTTCCATATTCAGAAGAGTCGGAGCTGGGACCGCACGGGTAGAGAGAAAGTGGAAAATTGGAGCCCATTATTGCATGAATACATGCATGTGCAATTTGGCTGTTTAAATTCTTTTTCAGCTTTTGGCATGTGTCTCTTTCTCTCTTTCTCTTGCTTTGTCATTTTTTGGACAGGTTGTGTTATCTTGCTGTCTCTCTCCTATTAGCATTACATTGGGCATCATTTGAATATTCTGAATTTTAATCATTTAATTTCCTGTAGTTCTCTCTTTCATTTACTCGCTCGCTCGCTCTCTCTTTCACTCAGACTTTCAAGCGTTATCGTGTTCAGTTTGAGGTGCAGAGAAGACAAGTGGAGACGTGTGTTCAGTCCACTCAGAAGGACGGCAAGCTGACCGCAGATCAGGCTCTGGTCAAACAGGCCTGGGAGAGGCTGTCTGCAAGGGTCAGAGACACCACAGATTTTCATTATTTTTATACGAAGCTAATTACAATACATAGACTAATCCAAACCCTAACTCTAGTCCATTTGAGGATTGGATAGAATAATGAATATAATAGAATATGATATAATATAATATTATATAATAGAATAGAATAGAATAGAATAGAATATAACATAATATAACATAATATGATATGATATGATATAATATAATGTGATAGAATATAATAAAATATAATATAATATAATAGGCTATGATATGATAATATAATAGAATAGAATAGAATATGATAGCATATAATATAATAAAAAATTATGATAATATAATGGAATATGATATAATAGAATATAGTAGAATATGATTATATAATATCATATCATATAATTCATATAATAAATATGATATGATATGATAAAATAGAATAGAATATAAAAGAATATGATAATATAATATGATAGAATATAATATAATATAATATAATATAACAATATAAAATAATAGGATATGATAGATTAATATAATATAATATGATAGAATATAATAAAATAGAATAGAATATGATAATATAATATAATATGATAGCATATAATAATATAATATAATATAATGTAATGTAATGTAATGTAATATGATAGAATAATCTAATATAATATAATATAATGTAATGTAATATGATAATATGATAATGTAATATGATAGAATATAATAATATAATATAATATGATATAATATAACAATATAAAATAATAGGATATGATAGATTAATATAATATAATATGATAGAATATAATAAAATATAATATAATATAATATGATAATATAATATAATATGATAGCATATAATAATATAATATAATATAATGCAATGTAATATGATAGAATAATATAATATAATATGATATGATATGATGTAATATAATATAATATAATATAATATAATATAATATAATATAATATAATAAAATATAATATAATATAATATATAATAGAATATAATTAATATAATATCATAGAATTAATAGAATAGAATATGATAGAATAGAATATGATAGAATATAATAGAATATGATATATTATAATAATATAATGTAATATTGTAATGTATTGTAATGCGATCATGATGTACTGTAGAGGGTCATGCAGTTATTGTTCTTGCCTGCAGCTCTTGGACTGGCATGTAGAGCTGGACAGTGGTTTGCCACATCCTCTGGGTGAAGTTGGTGTGTATTTACATCGAGCAGAGAAGATCCTACGAGAGGAGCTGGTCCCTCAGCAAACCCATGAGGACTCCGCAAAAGCCATTCACAAAACCAGACTACAGGACCAGGTAAAACAGGAGGAGGAGTGTGTGTCCGTCTGTGTGTGTTCATGAGGAACAGCAGAACCTTCACTTTCTCTGGATCTGACATGTTTCTTCAGGAGATCTTCAGGCTTCTTGAAAGACACAAGCAGACCCTGCAGTTAATCCACAGGGACAGATGTGTTAATAACGTCCCCATTCCCATGGAACAACTGCAAGACATGGCAGAGAGGTAAAACCATGACAGATGACCTCAAAGATTAATGAACAGATTCCATTTATCATTTATAATTCAATTTATAATATAATTATCATTTCAATTAGCTATAAATAAAACTTTTTATATTATAATAAATTACATTATATTATCACAGTTTCGTTATTGTTAACTAAAACTATTAAAATAGTTTTTGTTAGTGAAGTTGAAATAAAATTATATAGAAATATTACATAAAAATGTTTAACTTAAAAATTTAGAATAAAATAAAAGAGAAATGTTGTAATTATATTATATTATATTATATTATATTAATTATATTATATTATATTATATTATATTAATCATATATCATATCATATTATATTATCATATTCTATTATATTATTCTATCATATTATATTATATATTATATTATATTATATTATATTATATTATATTATATTATATTATATTATTCTATATTATATTATTCTATCATATTATATTATATTATATCATATCATATCATATCCTATTATTTTATATTGTTATATTATATTATTAAATTCTATCATATAATATTATTATATTATATTATATTATATTATTATATCATATTCTATTATATTATTCTATCATATTATATTATATCATATCATATCATATATCATATATTATATTATATTATATTATATTATATTATATTATATTATATTACATTATATTATATTATCATATCATATTATATCATATTATATTATATTCTATTATATTATTATATCATATTATATTATATTCTATTATATCATATATTATCATATATTATATTATATCATATATTATTTTATCATATTATATTATCATATTCTATTATATTATTCTATCATATTATATTATATCATATCATATCATATATCATATCATATATCATATCATATCATATCATATATTATATTATATTATATTATATTATATTATATTATATTATATTATATTATATTATATTATATTATATTATATTATATTATATTATATTATATTATATTATATTATTAACCTGTTTTTATTGAACTGCTCTCAGATTGAACTACATATCTACCTCCTCACACATTCACTTGAGCAAACTGGAATTCTGGGAAATGAAATATGGTATGCTGGCGTTTCTGACACTCGCTGAGTCCAAGCTGAAGTCCTGGATCATCAAATACGGCCGACTGGAGTCAATGGAGCTTCTGCTACAAAGCTATGGTGTACGTTTACAAACCATTTGTTCTTTCAGCTCCTTCCCATACCAGTACATTTTCATGCCTAGTCATGTGATCTTTACTTGTGTTGATTCTCTGCATCTCTAGGCGTTTGTGGAGGGACAGCAGTTCTTTGAGAAGTATGAATCCAGCCACCAGGCTCTGATACAGGCCGCTGAGCTCTACATTAAAGCAGACAGCTCAGGTATGCTTCAGATTCTCAATAATGTTGTGCTTTATATGCCTAAATTATAGTTTGATAACTTTCTAGCAGTGATTTTCATCTTGCAATTTTGATCCTGGACCCCATAAATTCTGTGCGGCCTTGAGTGAATCAGAAAAATACATTTGTAATGTACAAATCGTATCATGGCTGGGCAGATAAAGGCAGTTTCTTCAGCATCAGTGTCCAGAGGGCAGACTGATAGCAGCCCTCCGTGAGTTTGATCCTCGTGGACTCAGAAGTCAATCCGTCTGTGCCTGTAGCATCTTCCTGCTGTGTCTGTGTCTTTCTCTGTGTGTCATTCTTGCTCTTTTCCGTTTGGTTTCTCTTTCTCTTCTGCGCTCATTCCTCTCTCCTCGGGCTACTGGTAAATGAGGTTTTCCCAGGCACAGAGCTCAAAAGGGAATTCCAGTCCATTAGTGCAGATACTGCATTCTAATTGGGTTTCTCTGGGCAATAGACTGCCAACATGTTGCTCTGTCCATGCCTCAGGCAACCTCAGCACAGGGGCGGTCTTTGTGATGTATATCTGAAGTGTGATTGGAAGATCACAAAGTAGGTCTTCCTGAAGCCAATCACATTATCATGGGTTATTGCAGCGCTACTCAACTGGTAGATTCCAACTCAAAAATGGGTCACTGGTATTTTCTGCAAGTGTTGTAGACAGAAGATTATTATATTATATTATATTATATTATATTATATTATATTATATTATATTATATTATATTATATTATATTATATTATATTATATTATATTATATTAATTAAATTAAATTAAATTAAATTAAATTAAATTAAATTAAATTAAATTAAATTAAATTAAATTAAATTAAATTACATTAAATTAAATTAATTATATTAATTATATTATATTATATTATATTATATTATATTAATTATATTATATTATATTATATTATATTATATTATATTATATTATATTAATGCAGCTAATCATAAACTCTTATGGTTATAAGATAGCAATATTAATTAAGATGAGATTAAGAGGTTCAGCAACTTTTAATATATCATATCAATTATATCATAGCATATCATATCATATCATATCAATAATTTAATATAATATAATATAATATATAATATTAATCATATCACATCATATATCATATCAATCATATATCATATCCTATCATATCAATCATTTAATATAATATAATATAATAAATATAATATATAATATCAATCATATCCTATCATATCTATCATATCCTATCATATATCATATCATATATCATATCATAACATATCTATCATATGAATCATATATCATATCATATCAATCATATATCATATCATATAAATCATAACATATTTATCATATCAATCATATCATAACATATCCATCATATCATATCATAACATATTTATCATATCAGTCATATGATATGATAGATATGATATGATATATGATTGATATATATGATATATGATTGATATATATGATATGATATACCATATATATCAATCATATATCATATATCAATCATATATATATATATATATATATATATATATATATATATATATATATATATATATATATATATATATATATATATATATATATATATATATATATATATATATATATATATATATTTATATATATTTATATATATGTACTGTATATATCTAATCATATCTATCATATATCTAATCATATCTATTATATTATATTAATTATGGGTGAATTCAGGTTGATTGGGACACTTTTTCCAAGTCATCTCAATAGAAAAAACGTGTCCCAAATACCCTATAGTGTCCCAAATATAAATATTAAATGAAACATTTTAACCTTGGCCACTAACTGAAATAAAGCAAGTTTAGGTTGAAGTACTAAAGTGACTAAAACTGAAAGAAAAGTCATTTGAAGCTAAACAGAATTATAAAAACAAAAAATAATAAAAATGATAAAACACAAACTAAACTTGAAATTAAAATTGAAATTGAAGCTGATTCAAAATATTAAGAAATACTATAATAGTAAAGCATTGTATATTATAGAAGGGGAAAAACACTATTAAATGCACAAATAATATGTAGCTAATCATAAAATCGTATGGTTATAAGATAGCAATATTAATTAAAATAGCTAAATAAATAGATTTAGCAACTTTTAAAAGGGAAGGATAATGCTTGATGTCAAGGATTTATTAATATTTATTTAGGTAACACTTTATTTTACAGTGTCTTTGTTACATATGTTACATGTACTTACCATAGTAATAACAGTAAATTATGCATAATTACATGCAACTAACCCTCTTATATTACTTATATAATTACACTGTAACAATGACACCTTAAAATAAAGCGTAACCTTTATTCACTAGTATTAGTGTATCAGTATTAGATGTATTAGCACCTTCATGAATCTGTATGTTCATGTTTTGCCGTTTCAGTTGAGGGAGGAGTGAAGCTCTTGCTGCGAGAGGTGTGTGATCAGTGGAGGAGTCTGTCGGTGGAGGTGCGGAGTGTGAGGTCCATGCTGGAGGAGGTGCAGTGTAACTGGCTGAGATACAACAGCTGCGTGGCCTCACTGCAGGCCTGGCTGGAGGACGCTCTGGGGGCTCTCAGACAACCCGAGAACACCAAACGGGTGAGACAACCACAGACATGTAGGCATGTCTCTAAAAATAACTAGTAGGGTTATGTTTACAATACATTCTTACTCTCTGTTGTTTTCCCAGGAGTTTTTCCATAACCTTCCGCACTGGATGGAGCAGCACGCTGCTATGAACGACGCCGGGAACTTTCTGATTGAGACCTGCGATGAAACCGTGACACGTGATGTAAAGCATCAGCTTCTGCTTCTCAATGGAAGATGGAGGGAGCTGTTTCTGAAGGTCAAACAGGTGAGCAAACTCTCACTCGCTCACATCTTAAAGGGACAGCTCACCCAAAAATGAAAATGCTGTCATTAATTCCTCACCCTCATGTCGTTCCAAAACCGTAAGACCTTCGTTCATCTTCAGAACACAAGTGAAGATATTCTCTCTTTTCACAGTACGCTCATCTTCCTGAGACTCATGTCAGGACACACCAGGATGTCAGCGCAGACGTACAGAAGTTTCTGGACTCTTCCCTTACCAAACTTACCTCACCGCTTCAAGTGTCTTTGTTGGATGTCAAAGCTTTTATGCAGGATGTTGAGGTAAAAAGGGTTAAACTTGGAGGCTGTATTTGGAGTGTGTTTGTGCACCTATTATGCTATTTTAAAGGCTCCTACAACAGGTTTACATGCATCAAAGGTCAAAAAACACTTTCATTTTCTCATAAAACATTGCACATCAGCACAGTGTTCAATGATTCCCAACCGACTCGACGGATGAATCAGTCTCTCTAAATCCCTCCTTTCTGTGAGCTACTCTGCTCTGATTGGCTAGACAGCCCAGTCTGTTGTGATCGGTCTACCGCGTGTTTCAGAAGCTAAACGCCCATCACCATAACTGAACTTCAGCTCCAGAGGCTTCCTAAAGCTCAGTGATTGTACACACTGTAAAGACAGTAAAGATTTTACCACATCAATCCGAGCGCGAGTCCGATGATGAAACATTGAAGAACTAGTTATTCAACCCGAACCTCCATCACAAGACGACTTGAGCAGGAGTTTCTCAGGGATACGCTACTCATTTTGAGGTTCATTATGGGATGTTGCAGCTGTAATTCCTCACCATCAGCATTAACAAGTGTGTGTCCATCAACAAACCCATGTGTGTGTTTCTCATTTATTGGTGCACATGTGGGAACTGTATCAATAACAGCGCATACGTGAGCCCAGCACTGACGTCAATGAGTGATGGAAAACAAATCTCACTCCATCCTTTCTCTTTACTCACAGTAGTAAGAGCGACAGACGATCTGCACTAACACACACAGTTTTAGGTAATAGTGGCCCACAGCTGATGAGCAGAAGTATTTCAGTAAGACAGTAATAACGGGAGTTAGCCGGAAACTTACACAATATAAAACACAAAACTACGTATTCTGAACACCCGGTAGAAAATATATACATCAATAATTATTCATACTTACAGGCTGTGATTCTGAGGAGCTGGTCCAGATAAGCTGACACTGACCCGTCTCTCAAGAGCAAGAGTTTTGTGAATCCTGCGTTGAACTCTGAGATTTGAGGAGCAGTCGTCAGTAAAATGACGTTTGAGGGTCAAGTTGTTCACGGGCGGACGGCGTACAGTGTTGCCAACTCTCGCGAGACAAATAAGCAACCGCAGCTTCAAAAACAAGCCCAATATTACTATATTATTTATTATTTATAATAAATTATTTTTATCAATAAATGAGCCTGCAACATTAAACTGAAACCTCTCGGAGTTTGAAAAGCAAAAACAGATGTGATTTTACAAAAATCATCAAATTGCAATAAAGGGCACACAAAATACCCCCCACAGCTGTGAACAAAATAGGTTTGGAGATGGAAAAAGAGAAAAAGTGACATGAAGGCCAATTATGGTAACCCATAGTCGCAGTTAGTGCACACATGTTAGGGGCAGTGAGTAGTGAACACACACACTGCAAACCTTGAAAAAGATAAGCCCTACATCTCAATGTGCATTTAATGCTACACACTATCTGCCCTATTGAAAATGACTGTCACATACTATTTAGGATGGATAGTATGCACATTGGGACACAGGCAAGCACTAAGGGAGCGCTGCAATATAGCCACATATTTATAATAAAATAAATTCGAACCATAACTACTGTTATTATTAGTATACTTGTTTTTTTTATAATAGCCTGTAATGATAAATACATTACAAACAAATAGTTTTAAATTCAATTAGGTGCCTCTCCTCCTTGTTTCCTCTCCATCTCTGTACATCTCTGCTGGTGGCATTGTTTGTAAAAATGTATACGTCTATTTACGTCTACTAACTATCATTACGTGCATTTATAACGTCACATGCCTGCACGTTGAACGCCTTTTTTCGTCAATGAGGTGGGATATATGAGGACGGATTACTACAGCACTTGTATCGCTGCACTGAATGGCTATTAGCTGTGAGAAGACAGTGTCAGTCAATGTATTGGACAAAACAGCGACCATAAATGTGAAGAAACGAAGTTGCTTATTATATTTTCCTAACAAGCAACCACATTTTTTAAAATAAGCCAAAAAAAACGCAACCTGCGACTTTAACGCGACTTGCAAAAAAAAGAAGCCCAAAGTTGCGTGTTATACGCGGACTTGGCAACTATGACGGCGTACAACATAAGCGCGCATTATGCAAATGTCTTTTCGTCATGCAGTGAGATTCGAATTACAAACGACTCGTTTAGGCGGTTCAGAGTCGATTGGGAGACAATAACTTTATTTATTGTGCACTTTCAACTTTACAACATTTACATTCACTGACAGTGATATTTCAGGACTATTCGTAAAACCATAATAGGGGCACTTTAAATCTTTTTCCCTGTATGTGCCAGGTTTCACCTAAGCCTTCTGATATAATTCACACACATATTGCAGGACATCAAGCACAGGCTGCCTGCTGTGGAAGCACAATATAAGGTGGCTGTACAGCTTCTGGCCAAAGACTCTGTTCATGGTGGTGGAACTAAAGCACTTTCTACTTTTGGAACAACTGAAGCACAGCTCCACCAGGTTTGTGTATTATTCATTATATAATTTCTATCTGAAAAAAAAAAACATGAATGGTAACCACAGGCTTTCTTACTACTAAGGCATCAGGAAACATTACATCATTTGTATGGCTGTTATTTGGAGCTTGACAGCCTCTGGTCAACATTCACTTACATTATAAAATGACTGCTTCTGTGTTTCGCCATATATATATATAAAGACCTGATAGGTTTGAATGATATGAATCAAATGTGTAATTGTTTGTTTATATCCTTACAGCTGAATGAAAAGTGTCCTTTAATTTTGAGGGAGTGCCAGGCTCTATTTCCTCTGTTAGAGGAGCTAGAGAAACAAATCTCATCTTTCTACCAGACAGCGGAGCACGCTGGACACATCATCACCCAACAGCACAACCAGGAAATGTGTCAGGTCAGAACAGACCACTGGGAGAAAAAGATTAGCAGACCGTGAAGAATACAGTAATGATGTGAGAATGTTTCTTCCGCAGGAGCTCCAGACTCAGCAGCAGACCTGTAAGCGGTGTGTTTGTGCTATGGAGCGCAGTTACCTGTCTCTACAGAGGGCGCTGTGCGGTGCCAAATCCCTACACTATTTTGACATGTCTCTTCTGCAGAACAGAGTGACGGAGATTCAGACCACCGCACAGGTCAGGCTACATTACAGCTCTGCAATAAAGCATTCATACACTACCATTCAAAAATGTGACTTTTAATTCTGTCATTAATTCCTCATCCTCAAACCCGTACCACCATTAAGGCCCAGAAAGGAAGTAAAGCTATCATTAAAATAGTCCATGTGACTCCAGTGGTTCACCCTTAATGTTATAAAGGGACGAGAACACTTTTTGTGCGCAAAAACAAAACAAAAATCTCCTACACTGTTTATGTAGTAAATACAGTTCAGTTCTACGTCAGAACGCTGGCTCACTATTGGCCGACGCTGTTCACACGAGCACCACGACGCATGCGTGTTATGCTGCGTTCACACCAAACGCGAATAGAGCGCCAGGAGCAAGTGATTTCAATGTTAAGTCAATGGAAAGGAGCGCTGACGCGAATTGGACGCAAAATGAGCGTATTGTGCGTTATTTATAAAGAGAGCTCCTATTTTAAAAATAATAATAATAATCTTGGAGTTGAGATCCAGGCGGTCAGTGGCCCTCAGCGCTCATTAACCCCGGCGAGAGCAGCCTTTCCTCGGCCAGTCCTTCTGACGTCTCTATAGTGGTTCATCTTGTGTGGATCTAACGGGCGATCTTTGGTGTCATGAATCTGTAATTTGTTCGTTTTGACTGAGGGCAAAGATAAGTTTCATAACTTTATTTTTTAAGGATATTTAAATATACATGCAGTGAAGATAATGTAGAAGTTGCCTGGACCACATGTGTGTGGCTATGAATGTTTAATATATATTTTTAATGAAAATGAAAAGAGGCAGAGTGGTGTTTTATGACATATTTCTCCTGGAGCGCCTTGAACGCACGTCTATTTCGCTTCAAATGCTCGATTTATACGCGCGTCCAATTTGCTGTGGACGCGTGGATGGATTCAAAATGTTCAAGCGTAGACGCGATTTTGACGCTCTATTCGCGTTTGGTGTGAACGCAGCATAATGCTGACACAGGAGCTGGCCAATCACTGGCCAATACTGAGCTGGCGTTCTGACGTAGAACTGAAGCGCTGTACTGTGTTTACAATGTGAACAGTGTAGGAGACTGACTCGGAAGAGACAAAATCATTGAATAAAGTCGTTTTTTTTGTTTTTTGCGCACAAAAAGTATTCTCGGCGCTTCATTACATTAAGGTTGAACCACTGGAGTCACATGGACTATTTTAATGATGTCTTTACTACTTTTCTGGGCCTTAAAAGTGGTAATAACGGTGTCTATGAGGGGTCAGAAAGCTCTCAGATTTCATCAAAAATATCTTCATTTGTGTTCTGAGAATGAACGAAAGTCTTACGGGTTTGGAACGACATGAGGGTGAGGAATTAATGACAGTATTTAATTTTTTGGGTGAACTATCCCTTTAAAAGAAATTAATACTTTTATTCAGCAAGTTGTTTAAAAGTGACAATGGTTTAGACACATCTTCTGATGCTACTTGGACACGTAATCAGTGATAAACCCGGGGTCATAGGGTGTTTTGGGTCTTTAATCATCATACACCCTCGCCCGGGCAACTCTGGGGGTGATCGCACTAAACCACAGATCCCCCTTCGGATCCAGGGCCATCGCGAGGCCTTTTCAGCGGCCTCCAGGATGTTCTTGATGGCTCTTCTGCACTGCAGTCCTTTAACACCAAGGAGTTTAAGTGTTCGATGTAGTGATTTGCCAGCGAAGCCCTGTCCATTGCTCCAGCACTCGTGACAAGGTCTGCATTAAACCTTCTTGCGCTCATTGGCTTCCATCAGCGGGGCCGGCTCTAGGCATGGGCAGGGGTGGGCTGAGCCCACCCAAACGTCTGCCTTGCCCACCCAATCAGAATTTAGGAACTGATAGTGTTAATTTGTTTTTACTATTTGTGCATTGATTAAAACAATCTGAGATGGGCTCGGTGTTGAAAGTTTTGATGAAGGGCTGTAGAATGCCCCAAACAATCACAAAAATAACACCAGAAATTTTTACTTTATTAACTGAAAATAAGCGTTGTAAGCTACGCGCGCGCTTCAGTCTGTAGCAGAAAAGCAGAGGCTGCAGTCACACGAACGAAAACGGGCAGAAATATTTGCGTGCTATTAAGGTAATTACGAGATGTTGTATTCGTGAATATGTATCATGTAAATATTAATATGCATCTCTGATTTTATTTATTTATTCATGCCAAGTTGAAATGCACGCTCATTTAAGAACATTTATTGCATGGACAGAGCTAGAACATAATGTAGCTACCGGTAAGTGTTTAAAATGCAAGTGCATAGTTCAGTTGAAACCTTGCCCTCTTTGGCTTGCTGTTGATGCTGTAAACTGAATGTAGGCTACGAGGCAAGCTGACTGTTTAAATAACAGCACTGAAATAAAAATGTGCTGTTTATCTTTTAATCAGTTTAGGGCCATTCACGCAGGACGCGTTTGTGCGGTTAAAAACGCAATGCAGGTATAGAGACAAGTTTTTTAAAAATGTTTTCTTTCTTTCTTTTTTTTTTTAAATGAGTGCCGCGTTTATAAAGCCGCGTCATGCTTGAAATCTGCAAAAGTATGGAAGAGATGCGAGCGCAACGGTCATGGGCGGGTCGCCAGGATGATTTTAAAAAAGGAGCTACATTAGAGTTAGGGCCTACATTAAAAATAAAAAAGAATCATTTTGTTTTCATTAAATCAGTCTAGGCATATAAAAGGAATAAATTCGCGAAATATATTTGACTTAAATAATTAACAGATTAACAAAAAGAAAGAAAAACTGCAACAGTGCTGTTGAGTTTGGTTCATTTTTGTGAGGCGCCGCGCTCCTCAAACAATCTTGTACATCTTGTTTTCTTTATTTTACAATAGCACAATGTAAGTAAACACTTTGCAGTTTTGAACGATGTCCAACTCTTATTATCTGGATGACCAAAATGACGGAGTAGGCTATTTTATGTTTTCACATTTTTGCGCATGTGAAGAGGATGATTTTTCCATCAGTATTGGGACATGAGTGAACAAAGCCTATAATAAATAATCGTGAGCGCTGGTTACTTTCAGATTCTCATTAATTTCGTTTTGTTTTTATATATATATATATACTTATATTTTTTAATTAATGATCTGTTCTGAATACCGTTACATTTAAAGGATGTTGTAACGCATTGTGTCCAGAGGAAAATCGAGATAGCTCACTTAACTGGAGTTAGGCTATTGTAGACATGGAGGCGATGGACATTTCACAGCTCCACTTTATTCCCTGTGAAACTCGCGTAACAGTCCGTCACAAACGCTTGCATTACTTAATAAACAAAACAACTTGATTTGAGCAACAGAAAATAACCCGCATACATGGGAGTGCTGGAGGCGCAGTGCGCACATACAGCGCAGGCAGTTCAACAGGGAGCGCGCAGCTCTTAAAGGGGCCACACCATATTCCTACTCGTTACAATTTGTTGTGGAGTGAGGGGAAATAAAATAACCTATAGCTATGTTTGTAGTGTTTATAATGTTTGTAGTACTTTTACCGGGTTAATTTCTGAATGCAATCAAATGTGACTTATACATGACTTACCTGGTTTTTCTTTTGTGTGTTTTTTTTTTCAACCAAACGATTATTTGGTTAAAATTCTTGTTGGTTGGTTAACCAGTTAATTAGCCTCCCATTTATAGGTCTAGCTATCAAATTAGTGCAGAATGTTGCGAATACGCATCAATAATCAAAAGCGTTTGTGTGGAAAAGTGCTGAGATGAATTTGTGCCATCTAGAGAATAGAGTCAAATTACCAATTGTATACAAGTAGGATTTTCTTATGCTTGGCTTGACTTGTTTGAATGTAAATGGCAGTAGGCCTATAGTTTATGGGTCGCGAAAAAAAAAAAAAAGTAAACCCAACCAAAAAAAAAAAAAATGCCCACCCGGGATATCTGCCAGCCCACCCTTCTATAGGTGCTTAGAACCGGGCCTGTTCCTCAGTCCTGTCCCAGGGGACAGTCAGTTCTAGCAAGACCACTTGGTTTGTCGACTCGGATGTTAATTCCTAGGTCGACCTGAGGCTGCCAGTCCCGTGTTATGGCTAGACTGTCGAGGTGCCTTCTCCCCAGCTCAGATGAAGGCGATGTACTGCTTGGGGCGTGCTGATACTTGCCATCTTGAATAGCTGTGTTGATCATATCCCCCAAAGACCTTAAAACCTGGTCATGGAGCCAGTGATATTGCCCTTCCCCCAGTGCCTTCAAACAGCAAGGTGTCCCTCCTCTGGCACAGTTGGCACACTGGGGTGTTAGAACATCATAAACTGATTAGATGAGAGACTTAATGCATAGCGGTTTCGGTTCTCCAGAGCTCTGACCTGGTGATCTTGTGAGGTTTGCGCATGCTCCCATCTGGTCCAGGCTCTTTGTTTGTACTTGCCAACCATCATCGTTCTTCCTCCACCTCTGCTCGTATCTCATCCTATCAATAGAAATATGTTTATAATGTTACAGAAGATTTTAATTTCAAATAAATGCTCTTCTTTTGAACTTTCTGTTCATAAAAGAATCTTGAGCAGTAAATCCTCATATCAGAATGATTTCTGAAGGGTCATGTGACACTGAAGACTGGAGTAATGATGCTGAAAATCCAGCTTTGATCACAGGAATAAATTACATTTGAGAAAATATGAACCTAGAAAACAGTTATTTTAAATTATAATAATATTTTACAATATTACTGTTTTATTGTATTTTTGATTAAGTAAATGCACAAGTGTGCATAAGATATAAAAAACAATGAATAATCTTACAGACCCTTTTCAACAGACCCTTGGCTGGTAGTATTTAATTTAATTTAACTTTATTTTATTTATGAAATAAAATAAAATAAAATACATTTTATTTATTTTATTTTATTCTATTCTATTCATTTTATTTTATTATTTTTTTCTATTTTTTTATTATTTAAATAATCCAAAAAATAATGCTGGCTTTGACGCCTGCAAATTGCACTTTTTACATTTTTGCGTTTTTTTGTTGTTGTTTGTGTTCTTTTCATCAAGGTCATCAAGGAATAATTTATCCAAAAATTGAAAATTCATTATTAGTCAATATTCACAAACTTTTACACACACAAAAAAAATATTATAGTAATATTTTAATAAAGTAATATAAATAATAAAGAACCATTCCATCAGCCGACCCCCTTACAACAAAACAATGAACACTGACTTTTAAGTCAAGTCAAGTCAACTTTATTTATATAGCGCTTTTAACAATGTAGATTGTTTCAAAGCAGCTTTACAGTGTTAAACAGCAAAATAATGCAACATAATTTTATTAAGCTGTATAGCCATTTGATGTCATCAGTTCATTTCAATTTCCATACGGTGACAGTGTGGGCTTTAGATCAATAATTAGATCAGTAATTTAGTTTATATGGTTAATTTAGTTTATTAATTAGATTTATTTCGATGTTTAGTTGAAAAATTTAGTGTCCCCAACTGAGCACGCCAAGCCAGAGGCAACAGTGGCAAGGAAACCAAAACCCCATCAGGAGACCTAATGGAGAAAAATAAACCTTGGGAGAAACCAGGCTCAGTCGGGGTGCCAGTTCTGATGATGTAACTTTTACAAAATATAAGCATAATAAAAGTAGTCCATATGTCTCCTGTGCTATAATCCAAGTCTTCTGAAGATATACAAAATTCAAGTTAAAAATCTTCACCTCTTCTGCATCTCTTCTCTAACTCTTGCTTTTGTTCCACAAAGGAAAAAACAACTTGATAAAGAGCTATAGTTTGTATTTGTCCGTCAGTAACTGTGTTCTGCTGTCATCAGGCTTTGATGCAGGAGGCGTTGGAGTGGAGGCAGGTGGCAGAGACCAACGGCAACCTCATGCGGAGGTTTGAGGAGTCTCGTGCTGACCTGGAGAAGGCGCTGCGTGTGGGCCAGGCCTGTTTAAAGGAAAGGGGAGACCCAGATGAGCTGTTCCGCAAACATAATGTACGCCAATGATGTCTTAATCGGTGAACCCTTCAAACATACTTATCTTGTCCTGTTGGTCTAATTAAGAGTGTAATTATTTGCTCAGGAGTTCTTTGGGCGACTAGACCAGCACATTTTAAGTGCTTATTTAAAGGCGTGTGATGACCTGACTGATATCATCTCAGAGGAAGACCAACAGAGTCTGCGAGAGACGGTCAGAAGACTGCACAAGCAGTGGAAGGTCAGTTGGAAGGTCAAAAATGGTGAAGATTTTGACAAGTTACCCCTAAAGGATTCATCACGATGCATTTTCTTCCTCCCAGGACATTCAAGCCGAGGCTCCATCCCATCTGCTCAGACTCCGGGTGGAAACGCAGAGGCGTTTGGTGATGACCACGCTACAGGAGTGTAGATTAGAGCTGAAAAGGGAGGACAAAGCCTTGCTCACAGCCGGCAGTGAAAGAATGATCAAGGAACACAGGGTGAGATAGAGCAGATAAAGAAAGGCCATGCAAGGGACATTTCATAACCTGAGAGTTATTTATTTGATTCATTTATGTATCTTTACAGGCTTTTTTCAGACAGAAAAATCCGCTTTCTGCATGTGAGAAGCGACTAAAGACGATGGAGCATCTCTGTCAGGATCTTCCAGAAAATGACCTAGGCTATCAAACACTGGAGGAAACCAGAGAGCATCTTTCAGAGGTCAGGGGTTTGATAGAGCGAACGCACTTGAGACTGCAGCAGCACCCGGATAAATGGAGAGAGTGGCATGCCAGGTGAGATATCAATACTGAGACGCATTACAGGAAAAATTCTGCGCATGCTGGGATTTCTCCCTAAAATCAGCACAGAATGTGTGGGAACTCTGCATCTGGTGAGGCTTGTTGATCCGACAAGTCTTTCTGATGAGGCTAGTTGAATAAGAAAAGTTAGTTAAGCAAAGCTACCCAGCACATCAACATCCAAAACACACCATGTGGAAAAGAAGTACACTTTAGCATCATTTTAAAAAGAGAACTTAATATGGAAATAATATACTTTAAAAGTAAATACTTTAAAATGTAACTTTGAATGCATTTAAATGAAAACGTATTATATGTTTGACCTTTTTTGACCTACTTAAGTAGGACTTAAAGGGATAGTTCACCCAAAAATGAAAATTAGCCCATCATTTACTCACCCCCAAGTCATCCTAGGTGTATATGACATTCTTCTTTCAGACTTTATTAACACCCCAGAGCCGCGTGGAGCAGTTATTTGATGGGCAGATGCTCTTTTTATGGACTTCAAAAACAGAGCAACTATGAATCCAATTCTAATGCTTGGATTAGCCTGGACTTTTGTAATATAACTCCGATTTTATTCGTCTGAAAGAAGAAAGTCATATACACTCAGATGACTTGGGGGCGAGTAAATTATGGGCTAGTTTTCATTTTTGGGTGAACTATCCCTTTAAGCACATTTGCAATATTAATTTCATAATAACTTATACTGTCAAAATATTGTTCAAGAGTAAATCCGAATGTACTGACAAACATTTATTGTATTTTTTTTTTAAATAGGCCTACTGTAATTTCTATTGAAAAAATATTTAGACGTTTGTAATGATGAAGTTGCAATTTAGCACATTTAAAATATATTAATTTTAGAAGTAAAACTGAATAACACTACAGTTAAAATTATAGTAAAGTACGTTACATTTAGTCAGCAGCACATCAAAATAAGTGTAGATTATTAAAACAATGATTTAAAATGTACTTTAAAGTAAAATGTTTAATTTTACATTAGTACGAAGTGCATTAAGAAACTTTCTGCACGTGATCTACTCACGACGCGCAAATTAAAGAAGCCGGATCATTTCCATAATGACCAACGCAATCTACCAAGAGCAACGAAAATTTGCGTCTGGTTTAAGACAAGAAACATTCACTGATGCTCTAGAAGGAAACACGACGCATTAAGAGCATTTTAAAACACTTTTTGAATGTGAAGATCAATGTAAATTGGACTTAATTTGTCTTCCGGGAAACATGCAAGTATCTTCTGTTGCTTCTGAAGGGCAGTACTAAATGAAAAAAATTATATTTAAACAAAATAAATTTTTTTTGGACATCTTCATCCTGTGCAAAAGTTTTCACCCCCGGCTCTTACTGCGTCGTGTTTCCTTCTGGAGCATCAGTGATTGTTTGAAGCTTTTTTTAATAGTTGTGTTTGAGTCCCTCAATCGTCCTCAGATCTCAGAATCACACAGTCTCTGCTGGAAAGGGTTCAGATGTGCAGAAGATGCTGGAAACTGAAGAATTGGATTGAATTGGTTTTTTTCTGAAGAACGTTGGTCAGTTGAACTGTTCAGGACAAACAAGAGACTCAAGAACAACCATCACAAAACACACACACAGCCGTGGATCATGAGAGAACAACACACACACACACACACACACACACACACACACACACACACACACACACACACACACACACACACACACAGCCGTGGATCATCAGGGAACGACACACACATACACACACACACACACAGCTGTGGATCATCAGGGAACGACACACACACACACACACACACACACACACACAGCCGTGGATCATCAGGGAGCGACACACACATACACACACACACACACACACAGCCGTGGATCATCAGGGAACGACACACACATACACACACACACACACACATACACACAAACAGCCGTGGATCATCAGGGAACAACATACACACACACACACACACACACACAGCCGTGGAACATCAGGGAACAACACACACACACACACACACACACACACAGCCGTGGATCATCAGGGAACGACACACACATACACACACACACACACACACACACACACAGCCGTGGATCATCAGGGAACAACATACACATACACACACACACACACACACACACAGCCGTGGATCATCAGGGAACGACACACACACACGCACACACACACACAGCCGTGGATCATCAGGGAATGACACACACATACACACACACACACACACACAGCTGTGGATCATCAGGGAACGACACACACACACACACACAGCCGTGGATCATCAGGGAACAATACACACATACACACACACACACACACACACACAGCCGTGGATCATCAGGGAACGACACACACACACACACACACACAGCCGTGGATCATCAGGGAACGACACACACATACACACACACACACACACACACACACACACAGCTGTGGATCATCAGGGAACGACACACACACACACACACACAGGGTGCATTCCATTCGACAGGGTCCCTACGCACTGTTCACTGCTCCCTATACCCCTGAGCACGGTGTATCAGTTGAAGTGGACTTCGCTGACAATAATCACTCATTTGGAACGCCCTGCAACATCATCAAAGAAAGGCAAAGACGGGGGTCGCGCAGATTATGATCTAGCTAACATAAATGAATATAGTAATTTACTTTACTTTCAAAAAGTAAAGTTTTTTTTAAAACCATATAATAAGTATATACATTTACAAAACAGTGTGTATCTAAAAATATAATCAAAACATTAGTTTTATTAGTTTACATATAAGTTGTATTGACTGAACACATTTGAAGCTGCACCTGTCATTCAATATGAAAATACATTTTGATTTGGTTAACTATGTATAAATGTAGGCTATTCTTAATCAATGGTCTTTGTAGTGGTCTCATCTCGTGCGCTTTCTTTCCCAAGCGCAGCTGCATAAAATAAAGTAAAATATAAAAGGTAAATAAAGTAAAATATAAAAAAATGACAGCCCTCTGCTGCTTCTCAACACTTTTAATTTGCTTACATATTCATAAAATATACTATGCGAATTGCCATAACCATTCATAAATACTCTAGTTTGGATAATAACTATGAATATGCAAATGCTACAAACTCCTCCATCGCAGAGCTGTTTAAAACTCTGTCAACGCAGGTGATGCGACGCCGTCGCGCAATGGCAGTTGGGTGATTTTCACTCTCCACTTCCTGTGAAGTGATGTATCGATGTTCCCTTCTTCCCTACGCCGTTCGCAGTGCCCTTCGAACTGAACATGTTCGCTCCCTTTGGATTGGAATCTCACTTGAGATGGCGGAATACCCTCTGAAGTCCACTTCGCAGTCCACTTACGGTCGAATGGAACGCACTCACACACACACACAGCCGTGGATCATCAGGGAACGACACACACACACACACACACACACACACACAGCCGTGGATCATCAGGGAACGACACACACACAGCCGTGGATCATCAGGGAACGACACACACACACATAGCCGTGGATCATCAGAGAACGACACACACACACACACACACACACACACACACACACACACACACACACAGCCGTGGATCATCAGGGAACGACACACACACAGCCGTGGATCATCAGGGAACGACACACACTCACACACACACACACACACACACATAGCCGTGGATCATCAGGGAACGACACACACACACACACACACACACACACACACACACACACACACACAGCCGTGGATCATCAGGGAACGACACACACACACACACACACACACACACACAGCCGTGGATCATCAGGGAACGACACACACACACACACACACACACACACACAGCCGTGGATCATCAGGGAACGACACACAGGATTAAGAATCAAGGGTGTGTAAACTTTTGAACGGGTCATTTTTATAAATCCAGCTGTTGTTTTGTCTTGTTGACTGTATGTAAACATATTTTATGTAAAATATATTATTCAGGACAGCACTAAATAAAAAATAACATGCATTTTGTATGATTCCTCTTATTTTGTTAAAATGATTCACAGATTCTGCAAGGGCTCGCATACTTTTTCTTGCAACTGTATGCTAGTGAGCAGGTTGTGTAAGAATTTCTTTTTCTTCTTTTGATGAATTGTTTTTTGTGCTGTGCTCCAGGTTCAGTGAGCTGTCTGGATGGCTTCTCTCCCAGCAGACAGCGCAAAGTGGTGCTGAAATCTCCTCTGTCCAGGTGAGCTCACCCCAAATCTATGTGACTTATGCTCATACTGTATACAGTCTGTGTGTGTGCTTTCGGCTGACCTCTCTCTCCTTCCCTCTGCAGATGCAGTGGCGGGCGGTGAAGGCTCAGGGCGAGACTCTGGATTGGCTCAAAGCTCGTCTCGCTGTGCTGGAGGAGATAAGTCCTGAGACTGAGGCTCACACGCAGAGAGCTGCTCTTGATAAACTCTCACAACAGTTTCCTGCACTGCTGCTGTCTCTGTCCGAGGTGAAGAGTGCTCCTCACGTCCGCTAGTTTCAATGCAAGGCACACTGTTGGCAAATGTCATCAAATTTTGATGAAAATGTTAATAAGTCTCCATGTGCATATCGTCTGCAAGAACATTGTATTGTACAGATATCTGTTGTGTTACTGTTTGACATTTTGCCTGATGATATTTTGCGTGGTTAAACGCTTTCACTGTTTTCTCAGGATTTTCCTGTTGCAGTGGCCAGTGAAGGGAACCTAAAGACTGGAGAGGAGGTGAAGGAAGAGGTGTTTCAGACACAGGAGCACAGAAGGATACTGAATGCAGAGAATATAACCGAAGCCAAACAGCTGCTCCTCATTCACCAGGTTGGGACTGTGGAATTCATTTTGATGACACGTATAATGCAATAGACGTGATGAATCATATTGATTTTATTTGCTAATCTGCTTGCTGTGAATAAGTGATTCTTTCTCGTGTGTAATATTCCAAGGGGTGAATCTCTGGATCATTTATTTCATTTTTCATTATTTAATTTACTTCAATTTACTCTCTTGTCTGTCACACTTTCATGGTGTGTACACAGCAAAATCTGAAGGCACAGGAAGCAAAAGAGACGGATCTAAGATCTCAAAGTAATTTCTGTAAAGAAGACTGGGCAGCTCAGGAGAAACACCTGCAGGTAACATTTTCAGTCCAATTATATACAGTGAGGAAAATAAGTATTTGAACACCCTGCTATTTTGCAAGTTCTCCCACTTGGAAATCGTGGAGGGGTCTGAAATTGTCATCATAGGTGCATGTCCACTGTGAGAGACATAATCTAAAAAAGAAATCCAGAAATTACAATATATGATTTTTTAACTATTTATTTGTATGATACAGCTGCAAATAAGTATTTGAACACCTGTCTATCAGCTAGAATTCTGACCCTCAAAGACCTGTTAGTCTGCCTTTAAAATGTCCACCTCTACTCCATTTATTATCCTAAATTAGATGCACCTGTTTGAGGTCGTTAGCTGCATAAAGACACCTGTCCACCCCATACAAACAGTAAGAATCCAACTACTAACATGGCCAAGACCAAAGAGCTGTCCAAAGACACTAAAGACAAAATTGTACACCTCCACAAGGCTGGAAAGGGCTAGGGGGAAATTGCCAAGCAGCTTGGTGAAAAAAGGTCCACTGTTGGAGCAATCATTAGGAAATGGAAGAAGCTAAACATGACTGTCAATCTCCCTCGGACTGGGGCTCCATGCAAGATCTCACCTCGTGGGGTCTCAATGATCCTAAGAAAGGTGAGAAATCAGCCCAGAACTACACGGGAGGAGCTGGTCAATGACCTGAAAAGAGCTGGGACCACCGTTTCCAAGGTTACTGTTGGTAATACACTAAGACGTCATGGTTTGAAATCATGCATGACACGGAAGGTTCCCCTACTTAAACCAGCACATGTCAAGGCCCGTCTTAAGTTTTCCAATGACCATTTGGATGATCCAGAGGAGTCATGGGAGAAAGTCATGTGGTCAGATGAGACCAAAATAGAACTTTTTGGTCATAATTCCAATAAACGTGTTTGGAGGAAGAAGAATGATGAGTACCATCCCAAGAACACCATCCCTTCTGTGAAGCATGGGGGTGGTAGCATCATGCTTTGGGGGTGTTTTTCTGCACATGGGACAGGGCGACTGCACTGTATTAAGGAGAGGAGCTCAAACTCCGTGTTTCTCAGTGTAAAAACTACAGGAAACGTTTGACCTCTGTAATTGCAAACAAAGGCTACTGTACCAAATATTAACATTGATTTTCTCAGGTGTTCAAATATTTATTTGCAGCTGTATCATACAAATAAATAGTTAAAAAATCATACATTGTGATTTCTGGATTTTTTTTTTTAGATTATGTCTCTCACAGTGGACATGCACCTACGATGACAATTTCAGACCCCTCCATGATTTCTAAGTGGGAGAACTTGCAAAATAGCAGGGTGTTCAAATACTTATTTTCCTCACTGTATACACATATGCCATATTATAATTCAGTTTATTCCCCTTAAAGTGTCTGTAAAAACTGTTCATAAGATATCCATATGTTAGATCATAGCATGTTAGCTACATAGGGAGGATCTTAACTGTTATTAAACCAAGTGGAAACCTCCCGCGGTTTCTCTTGAATCCATTACGGAAGTGACTTAAACTGCAATTCATCGACTGGCCACTAGAGACAGGCTCCAAAAGGGAGTTAATCCCATATACCCCCCCTCCCCCCGCCCCCGCCCATGTTAAAATTGCCCACTTTACAGCAGAATAAAACATGTTTACAGTCTGGGACAAAAGTGGTTTTAATCTATACAGCTAATTTTACCCTTCATGATGACTGTGAGGGGGGTGATTTTTTTTTATTCAACTCATCCGTTTAAATTATATTAAGCCTTAAAGTTCTGCATAATTAGGGACGTGGCCACTTTGAGTGACAGGTGTATTGCTGCAATGGTCGAGCTAGACGGGCGTGGTTTCAGCAACCAGGCACCTCTGCTCCACCCACGTCCTGCCTCTTTGCCCATTTTCAATTATCCAGGAGTGACGAGCTGCCAAAGATGGCAACGGCCGGCTTTTAGGCTTCAAAAATGCTCTTCGGAAACCTACGGGTGACATCACGGACACTACGTCCATATTTCTTTACAGTCTATGTACATGACTGACTGCAATAAATAGCACTCCTCATTTTCCGACTCTGCTCTCAATTAACTTCAGTTTGACGTATGTTGCTATGCTAACTCCACGCATGTATTTTTATACCACCCTCTTGAATTTAGCATTTCACTGAGCTCATTGCAATGCATTCTGGTATTACCTTCTCCATGAAGGAACCATGTGATGCTACTTTAGAATCTGGCCAAAGCTGGGACCTCAGCAAACTTCCAAGGGTTCCTCAAGATGACTTGAATTGATTTAAAGGCACAATATGTAAACATTTTTAATGAAAATATAAAAAAAAACACTAGAACAGTGTTATATATTTTACTTTAATATAGTGTGTGTTTTATTAGACAGACGAGCAACTGTTTGGATCATTTATCAACAGAAAACTGATCATTGTTCTACAGCTCAACACAGTTAGTCTTATTGTTTGAATCGCTTGTTTTCTTGATTTACCATGTTTACACCATGCTTTAGAGACGACACTATTTTATCAAGTGGCTAACAGCATAATCAGAGAGAGCTTTCTCCATCATACCATATATGTTCAAATTAACTACATGTCATTGAGCAACAGTCATTTAGTCATCCTGTGTTTATTAATATGATATTCTAATATCGATCTCGATACTTCAGTGTGAACAAGTGTCTCATAGCAGCCGCCGAGTGAACGCACAGAGTAACGTTATAACACAACTCTCAACACACTCAGATGTGTTTAGTGTGATTGTTTTAAGCGTGTAAAACAGCACTGCGTTCCCCCACACACACAACGAAAAGAGCGGAAGCGGCGACTGCAGCATAAGCAGAATAAAAGCTCAGAGACGGTGTTTGGTGCAGGTCTCTCTCATTAGCATTAGCACGTCCTGCTTCATACCAGCGTAACGCTAATAAAACTTTAATACATTCACTCATTCATGAACATGATTTCTGCCCGAGTCCGTCGGATTCCTTTCCATCGGCTGTGGAGGTGAAGAGTCAAGACTACAACTCCCATGATTCCACGCTCACTCACGCCGTCATCAAGCTACACCTTTGTTCTGAATAAGCGACCTCTAGCGGTGAAACTTACATACTGTGCCTTTAAATTATTCAAATCTAATTCTAGCTCTCATTTTACTTTTTTTAAAGTTATGTCAAGTTCTAAAGTCTCTTTATTGAGTAGCAATGGTCAAAATGGTCAAAATCCTTATTCAGAAAATCACAAAATAATAGAAAAGTCATGCACTTTGAATATTGTTGTGGACAGAGGACCTCCAAACTTCAGTCAATCACTGTGCACACTTACAAAGTGTTACCCTGACATGCAACATGAATAATTGAAAAGAAATGCAATCATTCAAATTACTTGCAGTTGGTAATGTGTCATTCTCATTGCTCTTTAGGTCATTGTGAATGCATGGCAGGAGTTTGATTTGGAGAGAGAGGCCATCTGGCAGTTTGTGTGTCTTGTCAGTCCAGTCCTGCAGAGGGAGCTCATCTTCAGCAACCTGGACAACCTCAAGACTGAAATGAAAAATGTTAAAGTGAGAGGACAGACAAAAAAAATGGTAGTTGCCTGTTGGACTGAGAATAATACTCTGAATAATATGTCTGTGTGTGTTTGTTTAGGAGCTTCATGAGCAGGGTAACACATTTGCTGTACGAGCCGAGTCCCTGGTGAAGAAGGCAGCGGATATCAAACTTGGTTCTCACAATCAGTCTTTACTACAGGATCAGGCCCAGTCCACAGAAGAGAGACTGCAGGAGATACAGGCCAGCCTCAGGAAAATGTAAGACAGCTTTAAGTCAATATGCCTGTATCTACTGTGCATACAATTCACATTACGCACCTTATTTCTTGTAGCAACCTTTTCTTGTTTAAGTACAGTATTTCCATAATAAGCACTAAAGTACTAGGGGTAAAGGGGCGTTTCTTTCCTGTTTGCAGAGGTGCACAGTAACTAAGTACATTTACTTGAGTACTGTACTTAAGTATACTTTTTGAGTATCTGTACTTTCCTTGAGTAGTATTTTTTCTGGAAACTTATGACTTTTACTCCACTACATTTCTATCAAGGCCCTCGAAGTAGAAAGTCGTAACCGCTTTGAAAGTCAGTGGATGATTTGTTTTCTTCTTTAAAACGTGATTCGTTTTTTTTTTTTTTTTAGACAGCCTATCATTAATCACTCTTGTAGGATCACATGAAGTTCAATGATTTCCAAGTATTTTTTGAACACCAATCAATTGATGGCAAAATAGAAGGCGGCAGTTCCCAGACGCTGTGCGCGCAACCATGGCCATACTTAAAAGTTAAAATTCAGAAGAGCAGACGTGGATAAGTCTGAAAAAGTGCGACGACACGAAAGTGCACACAGAAAGCTGCCTCTCAGACGCCAGACCACAAGTACTGAATTTTAGTCTATTGAAAACTAAAATGTTATTATAGTCAATTAAAACTAAACTAAAACTAAAACAATTCAGATGCCTAAAATGTTATAGTCAAAAAACTGACTAAAACTAAATCCAAATTTGCTGTCAAAATGAACACTGGTAAAGAAGTATGGTTGGTCAAATTATATTTATAGATTTACCCGCCAAGTTGCCATAGCCTTGTGGATACAGCGCTAACGCATAGGTAACGTTCGACAATGATTTTAGTTAGCATGCAAAAACGTAGTTGGGCTAATAATGTTAACTGAAGTCCTTTCAGAAATATGTTTTTACATAATCCTGTCAAATAAACACAATGTAGAAACCTTTCTTTTCTAGTATGATTTTGACTTCGATAAGAGCTTTGTAACTTTTAACATGTCGGATGGAGCATGACTGGCTTAAACCACCATGATGGAACAGCGTGCATTCATACAACAATGCAACAATAATAAAATAATGTGTTTACTTTTACTTTTGATACTTAAGTACTTTTAAAAGCAAGTACTTCTGTACTTTTACTTACGTAAAAATCTATCTTTACAACTTTTACTTGTAATGGAGTAATATTTAACCAATAGTATTTTTACTTTTACTCAAGTAATGGAGTTGTGTACTTTGTCCACCTCTGCCTGTTTGTCTCTGTTCCAATAGTGTGTCAGATCTGGAGATGATGCACAGATGGTGGCAACGGTTCAGTTGTGAGTCTGAGGCTTTCTTCTCCTGGGTCTGTGATAGTAAGAGTGAGCTGGAAGCTTTCAGCAGATCCTCTGCCAACCTGGAGGAGCAGATTCAAACGGTGGAGGTAAACAGAGATAATGACCTGGATCAGAAGACTGTAACTTAATAAACATAACCAGATTAACCAGACAACATGATAGGTTTCATTTAGAGCTCAGTGAAAGATGTCTCCTCATTGTATTCCCCCCTTAGATGTTGAAGGAGGGCTTAGAGGAGAAGATGGATGTCTTTAGCCGATTGGAGACAGAGTTTCAATCTTTAATTCATTTCGTTGCACCGAATGAGGCAGGGCGAATTAAAGCACGTCTGATGCAGATTGAAAGATACCGGGAGGAGTTTAAGAACAGCGTGGAACAACGAGAGGCAGAGCTTCACTCTAGCTTGAGAAATTCAAAACAATTTACTCAAGATCTCGATGAGGTAACACTATATCCATGGCTCTCTGTGCTACTCTGGTCTGATATATTAATCACGTCATGTTGGATGTGTGTTATTCAATGTTTTCATGCATCTCAGGTGGAAGGTTTGCTGAATGGACTACAGGAAAAACTGAACATACCGGTTATTTCCTGTACATCAGCATCAAGAACATATAAAACTCTTCATGAACATATGGTTAGTATTGCATGTATTTGGTACAGACAATTTAAAGAAGATTAAAGTTTCAGTAAATACCAGTATACAGTGATCAGGCAAAACATTATGACAGGTGAGGTGAATAACACTGATTATCGCTTCATCACCTGTTAGTGGGTGGGATATATTAGGCAGCAAGTGAACATTTTGTCCTCAAAGTTGATGTGTTAGAAGCAGGAAAAATGGGCAAGCGTAAGGATTTGAGCGAGTTTG
Organism: Romanogobio albipinnatus; assembly: GCA_023566225.1. Lineage (NCBI taxonomy): Eukaryota > Metazoa > Chordata > Actinopteri > Cypriniformes > Gobionidae > Romanogobio > Romanogobio albipinnatus. Next base: position 5,665,255 of record CM042256.1, on the reverse strand, counting down.
ACAAGGGCCAGATTGTGACGGCTAGACGACTGGGTCAGAGCATCTCCAAAACTGCAGCTTTTGTGGGGTGTTCCCGGTCTGCAGTGGTCAGTCTCTATCAAAAGTGCTCCAAGGAAGGAACAGTGGTGGACCGGCGACAAGTGGGGAGCGAAGGCTGGCCCATGTGGTCCGATCAAACAGACGAGCTGTTTTAGAAAATGATTGTTTCGCTATATAAGACCCTTATTCCTCGGCTGGGATTGTGTAGAGCTCTTTGAAGCTGCATTGAACCTGCAATTTGGACCTTCAACCCGTTGGTTCCTGTTGAAGTCCACTATATGGAGAAAAATCCTGGAATGTCATGTTTTCCTCAAAAACCTTAATTTATTTTGACTTAAGAAAGAAAGACAAACATCTTGGGTGACATGTGGGTAAATTATCAGGAAATTTAAATTATGAAGTGAACTAATCCTTTAGGGTATTGCATTAGCTGTAGCATGTCTGATTATTGTTGTCTCCTAGGATACAGCTTCAGTTTTGTTTTTGTGTTTTAGTGCTATTATAATAAGCCATGTGAAAAAATATGCTGTTTAATAATCCTTAAGAGAACTGTGGGGTAACGAAGACCAAGCCAAAATGCAGAAAGTAAAAATCAATTTGCAGACCGGATTAAAGGATAAGCTATTTACACTTGAAGGGCTGCATGGAATAATCCACACATTCAGCGAGAGGTCCATTAGTACAAGACGCCCTATAGGCTTTATGCCGAACATCACATGAACAAACAGGAAAACAGGTCTCATTGCATCTGCTTGTTGGGGAAAGTGTTATATCAATGGACTTTTAAGGTAATCGGCTAACCTAGCTAGTTCTTTTTATTGTTGGAATTTTATGCAATTTAAATATATAAATGTTAGTTAGATGAAGAAAAATAAAACATTTAGATAGCAATCTGCAAATGCGATGGACATCGGTTATGCTCATTTTTGCTCATGTAACTGTCGTAGGCCATTAGCTGTGTGTGTAAACCTCACTCCCCTGATCTCAAGAGGCGCTCTAGCGACTGACTGCGGCCTTTATCCCACTTGTTAGAGCGCCTGTCTCCTACGCTGGAGACCTCGGTTCAAATCCCGCTTTAAGCGGGGGGCGAGCAGGACCGGTTACATTTGGTGCAGTGACCCGGATGGGAGTGAGGTTTAGGGGGTGAGTGTAACTGTCATAGGCCATTAGCTGTGTGTGTAAACCTCACTCCTCTGATCTCAAGAGGCGCTCTAGCGACTGACTGCGGCCTTTATCCCACTTGTTAGAGCGCCTGTCTCCTACGCTGGAGACCTCGGTTCAAATCCCGCTTTAAGCGGGGGGCGAGCAGGACCGGTTACATTTGGTGCAGTGACCCGGATGGGAGTGAGGTTTAGGGGGGTGAGTGTAACTGTCATAGGCCAGTAAGAGTTGTGTGTGTAAACGTCACTCCCCTGATCTCAAGAGGCGGGCTAGAGACTGCTGTCTATCACTTGAAGCGGGGGGCGAGCAGGACCGGTTACATTTGGTGCAGTGACCCGGATGGGAGTGAGGTTTAGGGGGTGAGTGTAACTGTCATAGGCCATTAGCTGTGTGTGTAAACCTCACTCCTCTGATCTCAAGAGGCGCTCTAGCGACTGACTGCGGCCTTTATCCCACTTGTTAGAGCGCCCGTCTCCTACGCTGGAGACCTCGGTTCAAATCCTGCTTGAAGCGGGGGGCGAGCAGGACCGGTTACATTTGTGCCGTGACCCGGATGGGAGTGAGGTTTAGGGGGTGAGTGTAACTGTCATAGGCCAGAAAGAGTTGTGTGTGTAAACCTCACTCCCCTGATCTCAAGAGGCGGGCTAGAGACTGCTGTCTTTTGCCTCCTTGTTAGAGCTTCTATCTCCCATGCCGGAGACCACGGTTTGAATCCCACTCAGAGCAGGTTGAGTAGGACCGGTTTCATTTGGTGCCGTGACCCGGATGGGAGTGAGGTTTAGGGGGTGAGTGTAACTGTCGTAGGCTGGTAAGAGCTGTAGTGTAAACCTCACTCCCCTGATCTCAAGAGGCGCTCTAGCCCCTGACCAGGAGACTGTGGTCTTTAGCCTCTTTGTTAGAGCGCCCGACTCCCACGCCAAAGACCACGGTTTGAATCCCACTCCGAATGGGTTGAGTAGGACCAGTTACACTCTTCTTTTTTTGAAGGTCTATTGAATAAAACGGCTCTACATTTAACCAAGCATATACAAAAGACCTGAACCAGAAGCAATGCAACCTGTTTTACAGAACATGGAAGTTTGTTGGTCATAACCCCCATTAAAGACCATATACTACAAGTTTCACTTAACTGTTGCCTTAAAAAAAATATGATTATATAGAAGGCATTTGAGGCTGCTAGAGTAACATTTATTTCCTTCATTCTAAGGATGTAGTGCAGCGTCTACAGCAGCTGGGGCCCAGGCTGATGTCTCTGAGTCTGGGCTGGAGGAGGCTGTCTGATGGGGGACGGATGGAGAAAGCTGTGGCTGACCTTCAGCAAGCTCACCAATTATATACCCAGCAATCCACTGAAAAACAATCAAAACTAGAGAACCTGTTGACTCTGTGGCAAAGGCATGTGTTTGCATACTTATTTGTTACATAATAATGTGTGTTGACTGCAATAAAAGTGTTTTTTGCTACTTAACCCTCTGGGGTTCTTCATTTATGGGTCACAATCAGGACCTTCGGGTCAAAAATGACCCGGAGGGCGGGATTAAGATAAAAAAGATTTGAGTAAAATCAATGAAATATATTTTTGTTCAATAATATTTTTTCTTTTTTGAGATAATTTTATGATTTATAATTAATATTTATGCAATAATTATGACCCATTTTTTCCCATTGAATATAATAAAAAAATAATATATATTTTTTTATTTTTTTTATTAAAGCTGTATTTCATTTTAGAGTCAAGCCTAGGCCTCATGAAAGCAATTTTTTAAATGAGATCGGTGCCATCCGGTGGACACATTGAGCATTTTTATCACGCAATAGCACATTTTTACCACTATAGTGGATCTTGCGTTTTATAATAATAATTAAAAAATCGTAGCTTCATCGGAATGGTCCGAAACCTGGTGACTTTATTGGTACTTGGTATATGAACACCCAAAAACATTGGGGACAGGATTTGAAAAGTCTAAGTGGTCGTAAAAAAAAAAGGACCTTCGGGTCAAAAATGACCCCCATAGGAAATGATGGGAAATTAGTTTTTTTGTGCATACAATCTACAAATCAGCCAGGATGCAGAAAAAAAGGACTCAACAGTGAAGGGGTGAATCTCTAAAACATCAAGAGTGCAAAACAGACAAAAAAACTCACACACACACACACTTATACACACAAAAAACACACGTACACACAAATTAACCCGTGCCATTCCAAAAGCTAATTGTGTTTTTGTGTGTGTGTGTGTGTGTGTGTATGAGGTTTTTTGTTGTCTGTTTTGCACTCTTGATGTTTTAGAGATTCACCCCTTCACTGTTGAGTCCTTTTTTTCTCCATCCTGGCTGATTTGTAGATTGTATGCACAAAAAAACTCTGTATTTTCATATTTTTGCCAATTTCCCATTCATTTCCTATGGGGGTCATTTTTGACCCGAAGGTCCTGAGTGTGACTATTTTTTTTTACGATCACTTAGACTTTTAAAATCCTGTCCCCAATTTTTAGTGGTGTTGATATACCAAGTACCAATAAAGTCACCAAGTTTCGGGCCATTCCGAAGTGAAAGCTACAAAAAAATTGGGGTCAGAAATGACCGAAGAGCCCCAGAGGGTTAAATAAAAGATTGCAATGTTTTGCCTGTCTGCTTTTTAGATGTGAGCGAGATCTCTCACTTCTGCAGTCCTGGTTGAACAGGTGTGAAACTCTATGCAGTTCAGATTCTCCTTACCTGACCACAGACAGCGTGAAGCTACAGAGCCAACTTCAGATGCTGCAGGTGAGTGCCAAGTTTGCTTATTGTTTAAATTACTATCACTCATTTAAAACTCTCAAAAACAATTTGGGACACTAGGAACCAATGGCATGGTTTTTTTTCTGATGTGCCAGGACATGCAGTCAGAAGTTCCCTCTCAGGAGTCTTTGTTGGAGAGTTTGGAGACCCGAGCAGAGTCTCTGTACTCCTCAGCCTCAGAGGAAAGGATGGCAGAGATGAGAGATGTTCACTGTAGCCTGGAAGAGAGGTGGTGTTCCCTCAGCACTAATATACCACTCAGGTAATTATTTATATTGTTTGCATAATTATAATTATGTGCATAATTATTATGCAAGTTGATATTCTGATCATATATTTTTACCAAACCACATTAATCCTAATAACTACTATTAATTTTGTAATTAATCATTTATAAGTGATATATAATTGTTAAGGAAGACTGGAATTGAAAAAACACCTTATATTCAGGTGTGCAATGCTCACGAGAAGGATGCAATAATAGAAATTGCTAAATTAAGGCATGACCAATGACAGCAAAAAGCTCATTGGTTCAGCAGGATCATACAAACACACGGCAAGTAGAAAAGACACATGTTAACTGCAAAAATAAAGGAATTAAGGTGAAGAATTAGGTGTGAATCCATCAAATCCATCAAAAGGAACCATTTAGTTTCCAATGCCACCATTTTTCAGAATGGCAACCGACCTGGAGTACAAATGCAAGGTGTCAGGATCTCAGAGACTTTGCTAAGATAAACAATCCTGAAATATGACCCACACTTAATAAGAATCACAAGCTGAAGTGTTGTGATATACATACATGAATATAAGCCGTTTTACACTTCCAGCCTTCCTTAACTATGATATATATATCATAATCATATATATAAGTTTACTTACACTACTGTTCAACGGTTTAGGGACGGTAAGATTTTTTTACAGAAACCAGTCTCGCAGGCCTAATTGTGTTCATTAAAATTTTGTGTGAATTAATGCATATTTTACATAGTTTTGTTTGCATTACACGTATTCCTTGAATATTTAAAGGTACACATATACATGTAACTTTTGGCAACTGCATGCAGATTGTAGCCCAAGTCACTTCTTTCTGTTTGTGTATATGACTCACACAGGTACTGAGCTACTCCGCAGCGGTTGTCGTCCCACTTGGTCTAATAGTCAGAATATAAACACTTATTATAGGCGTACCGTAGTGATTCAGGAGACAAAACACGGTTTTGAAGATAGATTCATGATGTTCTCGCTCATTATATGAATTCTTGATGGGTAGGTGTTGACCGTTCATTTTGTATATTCAGGATTCAGGAGCTTCAGTCCCATCTTGCTCGGTTGGAGCAGTTCAGTCAGGTCTCGCTTGATCTGACTCAGTGGACTGAGAACTTCCTCAGGCACATTCAGAGCACCTGCAAAGTCAGCATCACTGATCTCCAGACGGCTGAATCCAAAACTAAGGTACATTATGTCATCCAGTCATAATTTTTTTATTAAAGTGCCCCTATTATGCTATTTTAAAGGCTCCTGATTTTGTTTTGGAGTCTCCTACAACAGGTTTACATGCATCAAAGGTCAAAACACTTTCATTTTCTCACAAAACATTGCACATCAGCACAGTGTTCAATGATTCCCAAACGACTCGACGGATGAATCAGTCTCTGTAAATCCCTCCTTTCTGTGAGCTACTCTGCTCTGATTGGCCAGACAGCCCAGTCTGTTGTGATCGGTCTACCGTGTGTTTCAGAAGCTAAACGCGATCACCATAACTGAACTTCAGCTCCAGAGGCTTGGAGGCTCCAGGAGTTTCTCATTGATACGCTACTTATTTTGAGGTTCATTATGGGATGTTGCAGCTGTAATTCCTCACCATCAGCATTAACAAGTGTGTGTCCATCAACAAACCCATGTGTGTGTTTGTCATTTATTGGTGCACATGTGGGAACTGTATCAATAACAGCGCATACATGAGCCCAGCACTGACGTCAATGAGTGATGGAAAACAAATCTCACTCCATCCTTTCTCTTTACTCACAGTAGTAAGAACGACAGACGATCTGCATTAACACACACAGTTTGAGGTAACAATATAAAACACAAAACTACGTATTTTGAGCAGTGGGATTCGAAATACAGGTGGTTCAGAGTCGATTCTTTCTTTTGGGGGACAATAACTTTATTCATTGTGCACTTTCGACTTTTCCACTTAGCAGAATGTTTGCATTCACAAACAGCGATATTACACACTGCATGAAGGGCAATATTCAAAAAACCATAATAGGGGCACTTTTATGTCTTAATTGAAAATATATAAAATGATCTGGTTTCTCCAATGGTCTAAAGGAGGACAGGACATCCCTTCAGACACAAGGAAAGTTATTGGAGTCCTTACAGCCTCATCTGGATGCCCTCAGCCCATCTATATCCCCAAAAGACCTGCAGCACCTCCAGACCAGGAAAGAGGACTGCCTTCAACACTTTAGTGAAGCACAGAGTTTAATAGAGCATCGAGACGAAGCACTACTCAAATTAAAAGACTTCTATAAGACTTATAATAAAGCCAGAACCTCTCTACAGACATTCCAGGAAGAGGTTGAAGGAAGAGAGAGCTGGGATGACTCCAAAGTCAGAGACATAAATCAGGAACTGGGGGACCATGCCAAGGAGTTAGCATCTCTGGAGGTGCATGCCATTAGCCTGGATATCATCCTAAACAAGGCACACTTTCATTTGCAAGGGGCAGAGGAGGAAAGAACATCCTGCAGAGGGCTGGTGGATGATGTTGCGTTGAGCGTGCAGGTGCTTCAGAGGAGCATTGGGACCAAGCAGAGTGAGGCAGAGGCACTGGCGACCATGTGGAGTTCCTTTAGGGGACGGAAGGAGCTGCTACTCGGGAGTCTGGCAAAGCTGGAGGACAGAGCCAATATACCCTGGCCTACAGAGGCCAGCACACAGGCCTTTCAGCAGAGGTACAGGCACTTGTGTTTTCTTTACCATTACTGTCTTTAGGGGCCTGTCTGATGAGATGTGTTATAAATGTAAACACTCTGCTGTGAATATTAGGGGCCAAGCACCTATTGTATTCTTTGGCGTTCTTCTTCTTCCGTTTCTGATTCTTCTTCTGCTCTGGAAGTCTATGGCATCCCATAGAACCGCTTGCGGGAAAATTATGAAATTTGGCATACAGACAGTCACCATAGCAAATTTGGAGTCTATAACGCACTCACGTTTATGCTAATAACTTTTGAATCGTAAGTGAAGTGACCCATACTTGGAATTTGTGCTCTGGTTTTAACCCATCCAAGTGCACACACACAGTAGTGAACACACACCCGGAGCTGCGGCGCCCGGAGAGCAATTGGGGGTTCGGTGCCTAGCTCAAGGGTCTCTCCTCAGTTATGGTATTGAGGGTGGAGGAAAGCACTGGTATTCACTCCCCCCACCGACAATTCCTGCTGGACCTGAGACTCGAACCCGCAACCTTTGGGTTGCAAGTTTGACTCTCTAACCATTAGGCCACGACTGCCGTAAAGGTATGTGTCAGAAGGGCTAGAAACAGAGTTTTCCTCTGATTCCTTGGCTCAAGCCGATTCGATTGCACCTTGTGACACCATTTTCTGTCATGAACCTACTTTTTTCTAATTTCACAAAAATTTAACCAGAAAATAAATAACAAACAAAAAGTTATGGAATTCAAGTTGTTCGGCGAAACGTTCCCGCCAAAATGAATGTAAGGCTATATTTCTGACCAAGCTTGGTGTGTTATAATGACAACCATGACCTGAGGCAACCTGAGGTTTCGCCGCAGTGTCACCTAGTGGTCAGGATATGAAAAATTGCTATTTTTGCGTGTAACTTCTGAACAGTTTGGCCAAAAATCACAAATCACTGGTCTATTTAGATTCGGCCCAGCATGCCGAGTTGAGCGATACCAGATTTTCCCATATCGGCCATTTTGGCCATCAGCCATTTTGAATTTTGTCGTAAAATGCTATATTGTCTTCGACACCATGCCCTGAAAGTACTCAAAAAGTACTTCATCAAAAGTTATAATGAAATTTCCAAAAATGCTAATAACTTTTGAATAAATTAGCCCATTGTAATTAAACTGGTCTTAATAGATTCTTTGGGTCATGACGAGTACATCGATTTTGATTTTCTTTCAGTTCGATTTCTTTTCAAACTCCTTTTATAACATTTGTCCGATTTTCACCAATCGTATCGTCTTCAGACAAAAAGTTATGTATTTCATGTTGATAGACGAAACCTTTTTTGTATAGCGCCACAACAAATTTGAGGCATTTGTTGGTCACACATTTGGTCACAGCACCACATATTGGTAGGGTGACCAGATGAGATTGGCTGACATTCGATCAACAGTCTGTCAAAGATCAACAGTCTGTCATTAGTCTGTAGTCTGCCTCAAAAAAACAACATTAAAATCATGAACTCAAATGTCTTTGTGAAAAAAAACAAAAACAATGACTGTTGTAAGTAACAGTGCGTAAATCAGACCTTTCTGTGTAGCCTAACACTAATAAGCTTAAACGAAAATAACGAAATAATTGTGTAGTGAAGTATTTTTTGTACACAGTGCCGCGAACAATCAATCACTTCTTTACGCGTGCATCACTGTCCTCCTCGCAGCTGCAGCAACTTGCGCTCTCTTCATCAAGGCTTAAAACAAAAAGGGGACCTAAAGGTCGTATTGTCTTTACTTTCATCGCTTAAGGCTGTGGCAATCCATGGATACTTCCCCACCCACTCCTCCCGGTACCTGCAGAGGCGTTTTTGCTTTTTTAGCAGCGTGTTGGGGTTCCGGTAAGCTACACCAGCCATGCCAACGGAATTAATGAAAATTAGCTTATCAATGCATTTCTAAATTCGCGCCTAGCCAGTATTTTTTTTTTAACTTAGAAAAAAGATGCTGCATCCAATGAGCAGCCGGCGGGGGCTGGTTGCAGGACGACTCAACCTCCGCAGACAGTTTTTAATGTTTATCAGACAATAACTACTCAAGATTTTGCTTTAGTATAATTTTCAGGACAATTAGGGCCAGATTCGAGATTCGGGACAACAGTTTAGATTTTGGGACTGTCACCCTACATATTGGTCAAAAGTGATAAACCATTAAATCACATTACTAGTGATTGTATATTTTATATTTATGCATTTGGCAGACGCTTTTATCCAAAGCGACTTACAGTGCACTTATTACAGGGACAATCCCCCTGAAGCAACGTGGAGTAAAGTGCCTTGCTCAAGGACACACTGGTGGTGACCGCTGGGATAGAACCAGCAACCTTCTGCATATCAGTTCAGTGGTTTAACCCACTGGACCACCACCTCTCCGTATTGTATTAATTATATTTCGGCCATTTTGCCTTAAATCATCTTAAAATGTCTTTAATTGCTCATTGTTGCAGTTGGTCTGATGCTCCCAGCCATGCTGGCATTACTTATCGTGTTCTTTGTGCTTGGCCCCAGTCATTTTGATTTGATATTGAGGTGTTTAGTTGTTTACTTTGGGCAAATGTGTGAGTTTTATCATTTGACTGTAATGATGCTATTGTCAGGTTGTGGTTGCTGAAGCAGTTGGAGGAAGAGCTACAGGCCCTACAGCACAGTCAGCTGTGGTTGGGAGAAAAAGGAGAACAACTGGCCCACAGAGACTCTGAGCTGGCAGGGGAAGCCCAACGGGACGTAGCCATGGTCCAGTCCACCTGGGAGAGGATTAGGGGGATTATTGTGGAGGAGTGAGTATATTACTACAGTTTCCAAGTCTTGGTGTGTATGGATAGATGAATGGTTTGTCAAATTGATTTTGATAAGGATGGCTTATGGGAGGGAGAGGCTGGACTGGGCCAGTGGGTTGATGGATGGATGTTTTGACAGGTTGCGACTGTTGCCATGTTTAAATGCAATTTAAATGTGGTTTATTGTGTGTGCGCTGTTTGATGGATATGTGGGTAAATCTCTAAATAGATTACGCTTTGGATTAAAGAAAATGAAGAAAGGGGAGAGTGTTTTAAAAACCCCCGTAATAATTTTCTCCCTTAAAACTAATCTTTGATCACCAAAATTACATATTTAAACCTTTTTTCCTGTGGAAAATATCTTGAATAAAACTCTACACCCTTGCTTCATTTAGTATACGTGGATTCATGAATATGCAAATGAGACCCACCTCCACTCACTCGCACCAGCTCAGATACACACTCACTCAACCTTTACTCAAGTTACTGTAGTAAATGCTGCACAAAGGTATCGCTCTTTACAACGCCAGACACATAACGGTAATCAATATGATTAGCCTTTAGCTTGAGTACGTTACCAAACAGCTAATAATGTGTTTCTAATGTCACACAAACCACGATTCTGTTCACCATCTCAGTCTCAGTGTCCTTAGAAACGCTTTGAACATCACAGTTCAAAGTGGAGTGTTAGTGGAGAAAGGCATATAGTTCATCATAACATCATAATATACAGCATATACATAATTCACCCGCTATATTGCCCTGCTTTAGAGCGGTTATAGTTTAATGAAATGCTAAACCCCGCCCACACATTGACGTGATTGGTTACAAGGTAGTTTGTGTCAAGGAGAAAATACTCAGCAATGGTGTTGACTTATGAATTTGCACATGGTTTGTCTGAAAGCATATTAAAAACACCACAGAGACACATAAACAACATTAAAAACTTGATTTTCACCACAGGGGTTATGACTGCAGGGTGTGTTTGCATATTTCTATTGATGTCACTAACTTTATGCCTAAAATCTGAAACTTGGCTGCTCGTGTTTGTCCCCATACAGCCATGACCTTTGTGCAAACCTGCTGGAGCTCTGTCGGGAATACCAGACACTGAGAACCAGGATCAGCTCGGTCGTAGAGAGAGCTCATGCCATCACTGTGGCCCAGTCGGACCCACACAACCCCGAGGACATCCGTAGAGCTCTGTCACGGGTTAGTGCCTCAGCGCGTGCCACCTTTTCAACATCACATTACAATTGTGATAACAAGCACACGGGTAATTTTGTTATCTCTGTTTGCGCAGCTGGAAGCGGTGCGGCCGGAGCTGGCGACCACTAAAGAGGACCTGAATAAGCTTATTGCTTCAGGTAAACGCCTCACCGTTGTGTTAAAGAAGCTTCCAGATGAAAGCATTCAGAGTGAAAATGTCACAACGGAGATGGATGCCATTGTTGATCAGTGGCTGGATGTGAGTGCATTTAATGCTTTTCATTAGATGTCTTAGATGTTCGGTTTAGTCCCCAACACTTTATGAAATAACTTGAGCAGGGATTTATCTATCTAAAGGAAGATTTTTCTTATTGTCAAGCTCATTTGTGTTCTTGAATTAGTCATTAAGAATGATTGCTCCTACAAATGACTATGTAACAAGTTAATGAGAACTGTTTTTATGTCAGAATATAATATGGAAATGAAATTTTTTCAAATTTTGCTATTTGTATTTTCCTTTATTTTTAACAAATATAGATTCATAATATCAACCATATATTGGTTATCATATAATTATTGTATTTTTGGTGTTTTGTATGATTTATTGATATTTTTTATGACACATTCAGGGTGGGAAAATAAATAAACAATTCAAATAAAAGGGAGGTATTGATAACACAAATAAATAAAGCACTGAAATGTACAAACATAAAAAAGTAGTATGTAAACTAAGTACAAATAAAATTCTGTACATATACACTGTAAACCCAAATAAGTTGGCAAAACTCAAAATATTTTAGGTAATAAGTAACATAAAAAAAATTAAGGGTTTTTATTTGAACTGGCAGATATATATTTTGTACTCATTCATTCTTAACTTGAAATAATTGAGTAAGCTAATTCATATATTTAACTTAAAATGATCATGTAATCCCAACTCAAATATTTTAGCAGTGGAAACGCGGCTAACTACCTAATTCATTAACTGTTAACTTGCTTATTGGTAACACAATGCTTTTATAGCATTAGCATAGCATAGCATGAATGAGTACGACTGCCACATAACAGAAACTCTTCTAAAGAGCATAGCAAAACATTAAACACACTACGAAATATCCCATTTAACATTTATCTTGCACAAAAAACATTATAAGTTTAGCTTTTACTCCCCCTTTCGAGTGTCGTGGCAAAGCATGCTGGGAAATAGAAATCCCAGTCCAGTTTCAGTTCAATTTAAGTTTGTCTAAATTAAAAGAATCAAGTTCATAAAACTTAAAATGTGTCAGTTTTGTGAACTCAAAAGGAAAAGAAAGCTCTAAATACTCATAAAAGTTCATTTGAATGAAAATTGAAGTTGGCTCTACTCAAACCAGTGAATTATTTTGAGCATTAGGTGCATCGTCAGGGATGCGTCTGCACTTTCATCCGCGGGTGTCTTATTATTTACACCACATGATGCACTCATGGCCAGTGTTCACTATTGTGCAGATCTCTGAGAGGATGGACGCACACATCAGTCTGCACACTCGCTCTCTTGAGCTGTGGAATGACATTAATAAAACGGCCAATGACATCGAGTGTTGGAGTGCCGTCTCTGTCTGTGAGCTCGGTGAGGGAGCTGCCAGTCTCCTCTCCACTCATGACATGGAGGAGCGTCTGACTGAGTTCAAGGTGAGATCCGTTTAGCCAAGCCAGATCTAACCCTGTAAAGGAAACATGACATGATAAAATACCAGAATATGCAATTCCCTTCATTTCTGTTTGTACAGCTGGAGTTGGACAATAAGGAGGACGAACTGAAGACCTTGCAAGAGAAGATGACGGAGCTACAGGAACTGATGAAAACCCAGCACACACACACTGAACTGCAGGTAATCAGTGTCGGGGAAAGTTACTTTGAAAAGTAATGCATTGCATTATCGTCTCCCTTAAAAAGTAACGGTAACACTTTATTTTACAAAGTCCTTGTTGCACGTTACATGTACTTACTATAGTAAAAACAGTAAATGATGCATAATTACATGCAACTAACCCTCAACCAAACCCTAATCTTACCCTAACCCTATAGTGAGTACATGTAGTTAATTAATATTACTTATATAATTACACTGTAACAATGACACCTTAAAATAAAGTGTAACCAAAGTAACTAATTGTGTTACTTAGTTACTTTTTTAAAAACGTTATTTTTTTCACCTGGGCTGGGCTTGTTTGTTTGTTTTTTCATAGCAAACAAGTGCTATTTTGGGGCAAATGTAAAGACCCTTTCACACCAAAATTGAAATAATAAGCCTCAAGCGGAAGGAAATGCAAATTCACGCGGGTACAGTCGAATAACGAAAAGTTCCCAGCAAAATGAACGTGAGGCTATATCTCCGCACCGCTTTAGCGTATTCTGACCAAACTTGGTGTGTGTTATGACAACCATGACCTGAGGCGACCTGTACAGTTTCGGCGCAGTGCCACCTAGTGGTCAGGAGATATGAAAAATGACTCTTTTTGCTCCGAGTCGAACTCTACCCAATTTCCCTGATACCCAATATCGGCCATTTTGGGCGTGAGCCATTTTGAGGGCGCAGCTCAAACAAACCTTTCTGCTATTTTGGAGAACGGAAGAATAGGACGCGGGAGAATAAAGTTTAACAATTACTTCACCAATATAAAAATCTAGTCCTTTTTGCTTATTTTACTGAATCGTCGAAGGGCAGCGGCAAGACATTGGTCAATAAAGTGATATGCATAACAAAATATTTGTTTTATTTAACATATTTAATTATTTGAGGCTTTCATACTATTCTGATTTTGCATTTGACTGATTTTATTCATTTTGAGGAATACTGAATCTTTTTTTGTGCTAGTGAGATTAGTCAATTCATGCTGAAAATGTAGTCTAGAACTACAATAACCCTCATGTTCACACACAACGCCTCTGCACTGATGATTTTTCTCAACATTGGGACAAGAGAGCTGTCAGTCAATGAATGGGAAAACAAAGTAACTTGCGTTACTTATTTGAAAAAGTAACTCAGATATTTTGTTGAAAATATTAGAAGTAATGCGTTACTTTACTAGTTACTTGAAAAAGTATGTCTTTTTCTCAAGTTACTTGTAATGCATTACCCCCAACACTGCAGGACATTTGTTGTGATCATCAAATAGGTAAAGAGAATAAAAAGACACTGGTGAATCTTGAATTTGTCTTTGGCCTTTTGAGGGGATGGCTGCAGATCTGAGAAAGCAGATTTCCCACGCTTCAGAGGTGTACGAACACACCAGAGGCATGTTTAAAGACTTCAACTCCCAGAGGCAGCAGCTTCAAGACCTCATTTCCCAGATTTCAGAGCAGCTGAAGACCTCTGAGGACTCGCTGTCAGAGTTTTCAACATCCTCTGACCCAGAGAATTTTGTTAAGATCAAGGTCAGTGAATGGACTGAATATGACATAAATATAGAGGTATGAATTCTGCTAAGTAAACATGTAGTCTAATCATGTGATGAAAACCCAGTTCATTTCACATGGGGTCTTTATTACTATTTTACATTCAATTCAAAACTAAATACCCTGTATATTCCCCTCTGGTCTTTTAGGAGGTTGAGAAGTCACAGAGACAGTTGGAGGTGAGTTTGGACGTTGCTAGTGAGTCTCTCAGGGCGCTGTGTAGAGCGTACCCATCTCAGCTCCTGACCCTGTTGGGTAATGCTGTCTCCAACCTGGTCAAGAGGAATGAGGAAGTGACACAACGCCGCAGCCAGATCCTGGGGTCACTTCAGGATGCTCTACTGCTGCGCTTCAATGGTGAGCGAATTTTAATTCATTAATGAATAATATATATGTATAAAATGTCTTTCAAAAGTTTGAGGTCAGTAAGAAGTCTCTTATGCTCACCAAGGCTGCATCTATTTGATCAAAAACACAATTAACAACAATTAACACGTTAACGCACGTGATTCATTTGTGCAGTTTAGCGCGTGCAAATATTTTAGCGCAAATAATGCAGCATCCGTTTTTTCCCATCATTCCTTTGGCTAGCGTTACAATATATGAGACCTGAGAGATGAGCACATTTTCAAAAATGAGTTATTATATTATTTTCACATTCTCAATTGAAAAACCTTCAAATGATGTATGGTTTGTTGGAATCAGACAAAAAATGACTGAGCTACAAGTCGATAGAGTCAGCAAAGTTAATTTTGAGAAAATTTGAGTTAAAGTTTTCTGAAGGTTGCAAAACAAAATCACTAGCAACCATATTAATATAATATCCCGCATAATCCATCGCATTTTTTAAGAAAACGTGCCGCATAATCAAGGATTTTTGCCCGCAACAATCACAAAAAAAAGCCGCATTTTTCTGGAAGGACTGTACATATATGTGGAAACCTAATAGCAATATGGGCTGGGCTTTGCTGGCACACACTCCTCATCAGTGCGGTCACTGTCACACACACTGTCCTCTGGGATATTCTCTGTTATTCTGAACTGAGTGCTGACCTGTGCTGTCCCTGTTTGGTAGGCAAAATGCAAATTTGTCTCGGTATGTATGTGTAAAGTTGCCATTTAATGCCATAAAATGTCATTTTTAATGGTTATTTGTGTTGATATACAGGGAGTGCAGAATTATTAGGCAAGTTGTATTTTTGAGGATTAATTTTACAACATTAATAATTAAACAACAACCATGTTGTCAATGAATACAAAAAACTCATTAATATCAAAGCTGAATATTTTTGGAAGTGGTTTTTAGTTTTAGCTATTTTAGGGGGATATCTGTGTGTGCAGGTGACTATTACTGTGCATAATTATTAGGCAATTTAACAAAAAACAAATTTATACCCATTTCAATTATTTATTTTTACCAGTGAAACCAATATAACATCTCAACATTCACAAATATACATTTCTGACATTCAAAAACCAAACAAAAACAAATCAGTGACCAATATAGCCACCTTTCTTTGCAAGGACACTCAAAAGCCTGCCATCCATGGATTCTGTCAGTGTTTTGATCTGTTCACCATCAACATTGCGTGCAGCAGCAACCACAGCCTCCCAGACACTGTTCAGAGAGGTGTACTGTTTTCCCTCCTTGTAAATCGCACATTTGATGATGGACCACAGGTTCTCAATGGGGTTCAGATCAGGTGAACAAGGAGGCCATATCATTAGATTTTCTTCTTTTATACCCTTTCTTACCAGCCACGCTGTGGAGTACTTGGACGCGTGTGATGGAGCATTGTCCTGCATGAAAATCATGTTTTTCTTGAAGGATGCAGACTTCTTCCTGTACCACTGCTTGAAGAAGGTGTCTTCCAGAAACTGGCAGTAGGACTGGGAGTTGAGCTTGACTCCATCCTCAACCCGAAAAGGCCCCACAAGCTCATCTTTGATGATACCAGCCCAAACCAGTACTCCACCTCCACCTTGCTGGCGTCTGAGTCGGACTGGAGCTCTCTGCCCTTTACCAATCCAGCCACGGGCCCATCCATCTGGCCCATCAAGACTCACTCTCATTTCATCAGTCCATAAAACCTTAGAAAAATCAGTCTTGAGATATTTCTTGGCCCAGTCTTGACGTTTCAGCTTGTGTGTCTTGTTCAGTGGTGGTCGACTTTCTGCCTTTCTTACCTTGGCCATGTCTCTGAGTATTGCACACATTGTGCTTTTGGGCACTCCAGTGATGTTGCAGCTCTGAAATATGGCCAAACTGGTGGCAAGTGGCATCTTGGCAGCTGCACGCTTGACTTTTCTCAGTTCACGGGCAGTTATTTTGCGCCTTGGTTTTTCCACACGCTTCTTGCGACCCTGTTGACTATTTTGAATGAAACGCTTGATTGTTCGATGATCACGCTTCAGAAGCTTGGCTATTTTAAGACTGCTGCATCCCTCTGCAATATATCTCACTATTTTTGACTTTTCTGAGCCTGTCAAGTCCTTCTTTTGACCCATTTTGCCAAAGGAAAGGAAGTTGCCTAATAATTATGCACACCTGATATAGGGTGTTGATGTCATTAGACCACACCCCTTCTCATTACAGAGATGCACATCACCTAATATGCTTAATTGGTAGTAGGCTTTCCAGCCTATACAGCTTGGAGTAAGACAACATGCATAACAAGGATGATGTGGTCAAAATACTAATTTGCCTAATAATTCTGCACTCCCTGTATTTGTTAAATGTCTGTTTTATTACAATATAAGACAATTCAAAACATATTTGCAAAATATGCACTTTCACATATATGAAAGGCTCAAAGGAAAGTTGATTTCTCAATTCATCACCCCTTTAATTTCTTTCTTTAAATAAAATATGATTGACCTCTAACTTTTGAACGGAAGTGTAGGTGTCAGTTATGAGCAAAAGTAAGATTATAGATGGGATTTTAAAGCCACTTAGCATTCAAGTGTCTCATGAATAGTTGATAATAGATATTTTATTTATTTATGTTTGTTTGAGATGATTCTGCATGGCACTCCCTTAAAGCATGACTGCCACACACCTGTGCCTCAGACGCTACCTCTCCCACTGACATTATGACAGATCCCGGTGGATTTGGTCGAGGCTGGTTACTAAGACAACAGAGAGCTGTTCCATACACACCTACACAGTCCATCTGGCAACATGCAGCTCACATGCATCTCTTCTTATGGACTTAGTCTTTCTCTCTCTGTGTTTCCTTC
>CM042256.1:5592637-5642637 GCA_023566225.1 Romanogobio albipinnatus | reverse complement strand
TTCTGTCTATCATTATATCGTTATATCATTTTATTGTTCTATCAATCGTTCTATTTATAGTTTTATCATTCTATCTACCATTCTATCTATCCATCCATCCATTTGATTATCTAATTATTTAATATAATATAATATATAGTATTTTATTGTTATTAATTGTTATTTTATTGTAAAATTGCAAACTGTATTTTTCTGCCACTCTTAATCCTCTTTATTATATTTTTGCCCTCTCATCCATGAAGTATGTGACGTTTCCCTAATGCCGTTCAGGGGAAATCATATTTTTAGAATGGCTGTTCTGTATCTGTGCAGAAGCTGAACTTGTGTTTATTTCCTGTTATCCAGGATATCCTGCTTATGAAGGGAGAGGGCGAGGTAAAGCTCAACATGGCGGCTGGGAAAGCAGAGCTGGTCATCAAGAACAGTGGAGAAGAGGAACGAGGAGTGATTTGCTCTAAGCTTCAGGAAGCTGAGGACGCATGGGCGGCACTGCTCTTGAGAGCTATGAGCTGCCACAGGTGACCTGTTCACTTCACTGATCTCAGGGATCTGGCTACAAAAGCTTAACTTATAAATGACTATCATTGCAGAAGTTTGGGTCAATTGATAGTTGGCTTTGAATGAAAATGAACCATGAGAATGGAAACAGCAGCAGTAATATAATTACCGGGACCATTTAAGTATTTTGGGTCAAGAGAGATGGGAGTGGGAGCGAGTGGTCTGTTTTTTAAATTGGCGAGTGTGCTTGACTGCAGGAGCCAGCCACATTACTCTCATCATCACTATAGTAACCAGGTTATTATCCTGCTCTATCCCTCTCAATTAACAACCAACAGTGTAATGATGGTGTAATGGATCCATCCATCCATCCATCCATCTATCTATCGTTCTATCAATCCGTCCATCTATCCTTCTATTGTTCCATCGCTCCATCGTTGGACCGTTCTATCTATCTATCTATCTATCTATCTATCTATCTATCTATCTATCTATCTATCTATCTATCTATCTATCTATCTATCTATCTATCTATCTATCTATCTATCTATCTATCTATCTATCTATCTATCTATCTATCTATCTATCTATCTATCTATCTATCTATCTATCTATCTATCTATCTATCTATCGTTCTAGCTATCGTTCTAGCTATCGTTCTATCGTTCTATCGTTCTATCGTTCTATCTAAACAGCATCATCTACTATCTACTGTTCTGTCTATCTATCTATCTATCTATCTATCTATCTATCTATCTATCTATCTATCTATCTATCTATCTATCTATCTATCTATCTATCTATCTATCTATCTATCTATCTATCTATCTATCTATCTATCTATCTATCTATCTATCTATCTATCTATCTATCTATCCATCAAGGGTGTAATGATGGTGTAATGGATCCATCCATCCATCCATCCATCCATCCATCCATCCATCCATCCATCCATCCATCCATCCATCCATCCATCCATCCATCCATCCATCCATCCATCCATCCATCCATCCATCCATCCATCCATCCATCCATCCATCCATCCATCCATCTATCTATCTATCTATCTATCTATCTATCTATCTATCTATCTATCTATCTATCTATCTATCTATCTATCTATCTATCTATCTATCCATCAAGGGTGTAATGATGGTGTAATGGATCCATCCATCCATCCATCCATCCATCCATCCATCCATCCATCCATCCATCCATCCATCCATCCATCCATCCATCCATCCATCCATCCATCCATCCATCCATCCATCCATCCATCCATCCATCCATCCATCCATCCATCCATCCATCCATCCATCCATCCATCTATCTATCTATCTATCTATCTATCTATCTATCTATCTATCTATCTATCTATCTATCTATCTATCTATCTATCTATCTATCTATCTATCTATCTATCTATCAAGCGTGTAATGATGGTGTAATGGATCCATCCATCCATCCATCCATCTATTGTTATATCGTTCCAACCATATATCCTTGCATTGTTCCATTGTTCCATCGTTTGACCGTTCCGTTGTTACATAATTCCATCCATCCATCCATCCATCCATCCATCCATCCATCCATCCATCCATCCATCCATCCATCCATCCATCCATCCATCCATCCATCCATCCATCCATCCATCCATCCATCCATCCATCCATCCATCCATCCATCCATCCATCCATCCATCCATCCATCCATCCATCCATCCATCCATCCATCCATCCATCCATCCATCCATCCATCCATCTATCTATCTATCTATCTATCTATCTATCTATCTATCTATCTATCTATCTATCTATCTATCTATCTATCTATCTATCTATCTATCTATCTATCGTTCCATTCATCCATCCATCTATCATTCCATTGTTCTATCATTCCATCGTTCTATCCATTTATCTATTGTTCTTTCTATCCATCCATCCATCCATCCATCGTTCCGTCTATCTATCTATACTCATCTACTGTATACAAAAAAGTCAAATCTAAACTCTTTCTGTGCTTTGTGTTGTAGCCGGTTAGAGTGGACGGTTAATCAGTGGGATCTGTTTGTGGAGTCTCGAGCGCAGCTGCAGAGGTGGCTGGAGGGAGTGGGGCTGGAGGTCAAGGGTCCTCTCGAGCCCCAGCTTGGACTCAGGGAGAAACGAAAGCAGTTGGAGAGACTGCGCTTGCTGTCATCAGATGTGGAGGACCACCAGGGAGCTCTGTGCTATCTGGAGGAGAGCGCAGCCGAACTTCACAAACGCACCGGAGACCCCGTCTTCAAGGAGGAAGAAATGGTTCTCCTCAGGGCACATTTTGAAGATGTCAAAGCTGCAGCAGAGGTGAAGTATTGCCAGTGTCTAGTGGACAGTCATAGTGTAATAGTGAACGAGTGTTCATATTGATATATAAATGTTATTTATATATTGTATCTTATTTAGGAGAGAGTCAGACTGTCAGAGGACGTTGTAATCGAGCATAAGAAGTACATGGAAACAATCAGGGAGCTCACCGATTGGCTGATGGTGGTGGGGGAGGAACTTCAGCAATGCTCTGACCCATCTGGTGACTCTGACACCTTAAGTCGGAAGTTGACTGAAGTCCGGGTAAGAAAATGAAATGATTGCCTTATTAAACAATATTAAAGAATTGGTGAGACTTTTTTTTACCTTTATCTTTAAAACTGAAAAAATCTTTTTTTCTAATATCATTTCGTCAATTGCTCATTTTCAATATATATATTACGTTTAATAAAGTCCACATTTGTCTAAAATAAGCATGCAATTTAAACATATTTAATTCAGTTTCATAATTCATTAAAGCCTTTACACTTTAATTAGACGTAGCATTTCCTGTAATCAAGCTTGTTTTCTGTCTTGACAGCCTCTGTGGAAAATGATAGAGAGAACCTGCATATTGTTTTTTTTCTTCTCATTTACAAATATCATCTTTCATAGTAAATGGTGTGAAATGAAAAGAACAAATCCATTCTTTGAAGCAGATGAGATGATGGCGCGAGACTGCACGTCAAATTATGTGCGACACCGATGATATGAATGCATAATTGCATTTCGTCTGCACATATGATTATGAGTGTATAAATAGATAGGTATGTATTTTTATTAACCCCATGAGGGTAAATTGAACCGCAACAGCTGCCAATCAACACAGCATAGTATCATAAGGCGTAACATTATGACCTAATATTGTGTTGGTTCCTCTTTTGCGATTAAAAATGTTCAGTTAGCAGAAACGTTGATCTAAAATAACTTATAGATGAAGAGGAATACAACAACAAAAAGTGTTACAGAATGGCCCAAAAGAAAGAAATTAGTCAAAAGAGCGCATTAAAAAGTCTCAAAAGAGATGCGTATTGACAGAAACAATGCACTCGGCTTGCTTTGCATGGTACAAAGGAATACAGAATATTAAAAATACACAAAAAAGTCATGCGCAGAATAAACAAAATACAAGAGTGTGTTCAAATGTGTTTGTTTGTCAAACTATATGTGTGTGTGGTTGAAACATTTATGCGAGTGAGGGAAGAAAACCGCGTGCATTTCTTATCCAAGGTCCGTGTTTCTGTACTACATGCTCTCACAGGACTACAAATCAAGGGATGCAGGTGCTTAGATTTTATTATTTTTATGGATCTGCAATATTTCTGTGCTGATTAGCTCATTATACCGTCTGCTTATCTCCATAACACTTTGTCTGTGTGTTTGATGAGAAAGAAAATCTCCATAACACCGGGTGTGTGTTTGATGAGAAAGAAAATGAGAGAAAAGTACCAGAGGCACCGAGAGAGCAATAAGAGGCGTTAAGAATAGGCAAAAAATTGGTGGGAAATATCCATGCTGTTTGCACATTTCTCCCTGGATAATCAATTCCAGTCGGAGAGAATGAGTGAGTTATAGATGGGATAAAGGATAACAAGACTACACAGCAGCACTTTAAATAAATTATATTCATCTTCACTTTCCAGTTTTTTTCTTTTATTAATCTATTATAAGATTTTTGTGTGATTGATTACTAAAATAAATAAAAATACTGTGTATAATTATTATGTATATTTAAATACACACACATACATGTATATATTTAAACAGTATTTGCATGTGTGTGTGTGTATATATATATATATATATATATATATATATACAGCGATCAGGCATAACATCATGACTAATATTGTGTTGGTCCCTCTTTTGCTGCCAAAACAGCCCTGACCCATCGAGGCATGGACTCCACTAGACCCCTGAAGGTGTGCTGTGGTATCTGGCTCCAAGATGTTAGCAGCAGATCCTTTAAGTCCTGTAAGTTGAGAGGTGGGGCCTCCATGGATCGGGCTTGTTTGTTCAGCTCATCCCACAGATGCTCGATTGGATTGAGATCTGGGGAATTTGGAGGCCAAGTCAACGCCTCAAACTTGTTGTTGTGCTCCTCAAACCATTCCTGAGGCATTTGTGCTTTGTGGCGGCACATTATCTGCTGAAAGAGCCACAGCCACCAGGGAATACCGTTTCCAAAGGCTGTACATGGTCTCAACAATGCTTAGGTAGGTGGGACGTGTCAAATTAACATCCACATGGATGGCAGGACCCAAGGTTTCCCAGCAGAGCATTGCCCAAAGCATCACTGCCACACGCCTTCCTTCCCATAGTGCACCTGGTGCCATGTGTTCCCCAGGTAAGCCACACACACCCGGCCATCCACGTGATGTAAGAGAACACGTGATCATCAGACCAGGCCACCTTCTTCCATTGCTCCGTGGTCCAGTTCTGATGCTCATGTGCCACTGTTGGTGCTTTGGGCGCTGGACAGGGGTCAGCATGGGCACCCTGACTGGTCAGCGGCTCTGCCGCCCCATACACAACAAACTGAGATGCTCTGTGTATTCTGACAACTTTCTATCAGAACCAGCATTAACTTCTTGAGCAGTTTGAGCTCCAGTAGCTCGTCTGTTTGATCGGACCACACGGGCCAGCCTTCACTCCCCACGTGCATCAATGAGCCTCGGCCGCCCATGACCCTGTGGCCGGTTCTCCACTGTTCCTTCCTTGGAGCACTTTTGATAGAGACTGACCACTGCAGACCGGGAACACCCCACAAGAGCTGCAGTTCTGGAGATGCTCTGACCCAGTCGTCTAGCCGTCACAATCTGGCCCTTGTCAAACTCGCTCAAATCCTTACGCTTGCCCATTTTTCCTGCTTCTAACTCATCAACTTTGAGGACAAAATGTTCACTTGCTGCCTAATATATCCCACCCACTAACAGGTGAAGAGATCATCAGTGTTATTCACTTCACCTGGTCATAATGTTATGCCTGATCGGTGTATTTAAATATACATAATAATTACACAGTATTTGTATTTATTTTACACAATTATGTAAACAAACTTTTCTTTTGTATGCGATTAATTGTTTGACAGGCTAGTATTTTTCTTTTCTAACGAATGAATAAATGATTATCTGACACTTTTATTCTTTTACATTATAGTATTCTTTGTCTTTTTTAATGACTTGCTTAATTAATATTATACTTTCATTCACATGTTTATTTTTTGCAACTGCAAAATATTTTATTTTATTTAATAAAACATTGAATTGCACAATTTCAATTGATTTTACATTGGATAATTGTGGAATTAATTAATTAATTCATTTTTTAATAGAAAAAAATAGAAAATAAACGATTAGATATGTATGAAAATAATGGTAATTTAGCAAACGGAGGGAGGTGGAGAGGAGAGAGGGGAGTGTTCATCCTCTGAAGCGCGAATGACTGATCCGATGTGAGAGTTTTTACCGCGCTGCACAGTCAGTCTCACCGCCGTGAGAATCACGAGCGGCGGCGGTACTTGGATAACACGCAGCCACTGATGCCGCAGTTTCCGTAGCAACTTTACCCTCCCTCTCTCCTTCTCACTCTCTCCCTCCCTCCTTCCTTCAGGAGCTGCTGGAGCGCGGCGCGTACGAGGGGCGCGAGCGGCTGCGGCGCGTGCGGCTGAGCGCGGAGAGAGCCGGAAGGCACACGGCGGCGGCGGGCTGCGAGCTGATGGATGGAGAGGTGGCGGCACTGGCTCGAGCGCTGCACCAGTGGGAAGGAGCTTCTCTACGAGCTCGCGACGCGCTTGAGACGGCCGTAGCCGTGGCGACAGGGGCCGAGCGGGAGCACACACGGCTGACAGCGCAGTTGGAGGGAGAAATGGAGAAGCTGGAGGGCCAGCTGAAGGAGTGGAGAGAGGGTCTGAGCAGCGCCGAGCGGAGGAATAGCGGAGCTGCGGCGGTGGAGGGATGGACGGTCGCCAAGGTAATTGAGTGGAGGAGAGGGAAGAGGGGAGTGTATAAGGTAAATGCTGTTTAATTACAGTGTGCATGTAAGCTCTCACACAGGAAGTCAACTAAGCCACAGTTTGGTGGCACACTCGTTTACAAGGTTAAATCCAGAAATCTTCAATCTTTAGGATGACCCATATGAATGTTCTATAGTGCAAGGGACCCCTATCCTAAAATGTAAAAGCCATATGTGTATTTTTATTTTATTTACACATGTATTCATACATTTTTACACTGATTTTCCTTTAAACTTTTCCATGACCCCCTATAGGCTAACTCCTGCTGTAGAGCATCTTCCATTTCGTGTTTGTCTTGTTTTCTCTCTGTCTGCCTCTGTCTCATAAACTACAGTGAGTCCTAATATGTTTTCCTGCTGCTGAGGTTGTTTATACTTCCATCTGCCGCTTGCTGCTCAGATAATTAAAAAAGGATTGCAGATTTTTGCTCCTCTATTCCTTCCTTTAAGTCCCTCAATATTTCCTTCTCTTTTTTTTTACTTTCTCTCATCTGGTCTTTCCGGTGTCCGGACTTGTTTGTGTTACACGCTCGTTCGCGCGGCTCAAGCTCCTCGACATCTGACAGCTGACTCCCACCGGGAGCGGGAGAGGAGGCGGGGAGAATGTGAAAGGGAGGGAAAGAGAAAGAGTGGGAAAGACGAGAGAACATGTCAAAGGCGTGGAGGAGTGAACGAGAGCCGCGAGAAGAGTGTGAAAGAGAGGGAGAACCACGGTCTGTGAAGTGGAAGACAGGGAGGAGTGAGAGAAGGAAGAGGAGGAGAGCGACTGCGGGAGGAAGTGTTCTATAGGGGGAAGTCAGGGAAGCATTTCCCTCTTGTTTTTGAAGAGAGGGTCAGGGGGAGGGTGGAAGCACAGAGAGAGAGGCACCACTTTGCCTCTGTGTAATCTCAGGCATGTTGGGAGAAGTGGGAAGGCTTCCTGGACTCGCCGAAGAACAGAAATGCTTTTGTAAGAAGCCTTGTCTTGGAGTTGAATAGAGCTGTGTTAATGCTCAAATGTGTGTGCGCGCAACTGTGCATGAAGAAGCATCAAGCCGATAAATGAGATTTTAGGTGTAAGGGTGGCCTGTGCATTGACACTCACCCCTGCTGTGTGTGTGTGTGTGTGTGTGTGTCCATCAGGGTGTTCTGGAGGGGCTTCAGACAGCTGAAGTCATGGAGGAGAAGCTGAAGGCGCAGCTCAATGAGCTGTGTGGGTTCTCCAGTGATCTGGGTCCGCAGACGGACAGAGTCAGCGCTCTCATCAAGCTGCACAACAGGTGAGTGCTGTAGCACATATGCGTGAGGTTAAATGGTCACCACCTGGGTGTGTTTAGCAGTCCGTTCCCGGAAAGTTTGTTTAGCCGTTGTGGAAGATGGATGTTTCTTACAGAGCTTCCCGTAAATATATAAGAATATTAGTGCTGTCAAATCGATTAATCGCGATTAATCGCATCCAAAATAAAAGTTTGTGTTTACATAATATGTGACCCTGGAGCACAAAACCAGTCATAAGTCTCACGGGTATATTTGTGACAATAGCCAACAATACATTGTATGGATCAAAATGATCCATTTTCCTTTTATGCCTAAAGTCATTAGGATATTAAGTAAAGATCAAGTTCCATGAAGATATTTAGTATATTTCCTTCCGCAAATATATAAAAAATGTATTATTAGTAGTAATATGCATTGCTAAGGACTTAATTTGGACAACTTTAAAGGTGATTTTCTCAATATTCAGATTTTTTTTGCACCCTCAGATTCCAGATTTTCAAATAGTTGCCAAATATTGTCCTATTCCTAACAGACCACATCAATGAAAAGATTATTTATTCAGCTTTCAGATGACATGTATATCTCAATTTCAATAAAATGGGACTGGCTTTGTGGTCCAGGGTCACATATACATGTGTTTACTGTTTTGTATATATAAATACACACACATGCATGAATATATTTGAGAATGTTTGCATGTATAAACTGTATATATATTTATATAACTTATATTATATTAGTGCTGTCAACCGATTAATCGCATTCAAAATAAAAGTTTTTTGATTTTAATTTTAAAAAGATGAATTGGTTTTATGGGAATTGCATGTGTTTTTGTTTAAATTGAGATAAAATAAATTGATTGCGACCACTTACGATATTTTTTTTTTTAGTAAATTCAACGAATAATTTTTTTCAGTGTATGGGTCACCATACTTGGCCACACGTCACTTCACTTCGCTTGTGATGTTATTTATATTTCTATTCTATTCTATCAACTGTGTATAATTATTATGTATATTTAAATACACACACATGCATGTATATATTTGTTATATTTATATATAATATAAATTATATAAATATATATATATATATATATATATACAATATATACATGCAAATATTTCTTAAATATATACATAGATATGCATGTGTGTGTACATAATAATTATACACAGTACACACACATGTTAAGTAAACCAAACTTTTATTTTGGATGCGATTAATCACGATTAATCGTTTGACAGCACTAATATAAATATTTTATATATAAATGTTAAAAAATTTTCTTAAATATATACATGCATGTGTGTGTATTTATATATACATATTAATTATACACAGTACACACACATTAATCGATTTGACAGCACTAATATAAATATTTTATATATAAATATAAAAACTAGTGGTGGGCATAGATAAATGTTTTTAATCTAGATTAATCTATAACTTCTGTCCCTTTAAGACCTGACGCACGCATATCCAAATACTGTTCCTGTGAGCTGCTTACGACTGTGTTTACGTTAAAAATATATATATATATATATATATGAAATATATATATACGAAATATGGATATTTTTGACAAAACTAGTAGGCATACGCACAGGTTCGAAGACTCGTTCTCTCGCCCCCTACAGTGCAATTCGGCTAGGTGTACATCCGTGCTAAAATATCAAGGTGAAAGTCGTCATAGCTTGCGTAGTATAGACCCAGCTCCCAACCCAACTTTGAGAATAGATTAACGGCGATATTTTTTTTATCGCCCGATAAGAGTCTCGCGTTAACGCAGCACGTTAACGCCGATAACGGCCCACCACTAATAAAAACATTATAATTATATAAATAGTACACACACATATTATGTAAACAAACCTTTATTTTGTATGCGATTAATCGCTTGACGGCCCTAATATAAATATTTTATATATAAATACAACACATTTTTCTTAAGTATATACTGTACATTCATGTGTGTATTTATATATATATATACTGTATATACACTATAATTATACACAGTACACACACACATATTATGTAAAAACAAACTTCTACTTCTAGTTTGGATGCAATTAATCGCGATTAATCGTTTGACAGCACTAAAGAAAATAATTTAGAATAATGTATACATAATATAATAATTTATACAAATTAATAAAGTTTAACTATTTATTTGTTTGTTTATTTATATTTATTTAGTTTAATAAATTAAATAGAGTAAAAAATTTATAAATAGAGTAAATTAATATAAAAAGAAACTGTAAAGATTCTATTGACCTTACATTTTTTTTACATGTTTTTTGCTGGTAAGCACAGTTTTTACAATATCTAAAATATATTTTTTACAAATATAAAAAATATTACAAATAGGGTTATAAAATAAATAAATTACTACATAAAATAATAAAACGTTTTTTTTTTATGTAATGGCGATCACCTTTATAAATTATAAATAAATAAATAAGAAAGAAAGAAATATTTAATAGTTTTTTTTCTAGGTTTGTACCGCCGCACATGTTGTATTTAATTGATGTTATACATTTACACATATAAACTCAGTGCACTGCGCTGAAGAAGGGTTGTGATATATTGCTCCTCATAGCGTTGCATCTAAAGTGAGCGTTTCAGCTGAGAGCACCTGTCATGACAGCAGGCTTTGCCTCGTTAGCATGCTTTTCAGGTATAGCAGCAAAAAAACATGCTTATCTTCTTTCCACTCTCCACTTTAACCTCGTCCGCATTCGTGTGTGTATCTGTGTGCAGATATGCCAGTGTAGTCTTGTATGTGCTGGTTCTGCTGCGTTTTCACTTTCTGATCCCCAAATTCTCCCTCTGAGAGAGCCTGTCATTGAAACAGATGTCTGCTCACCTTGCGCTATCAACCCCCCTACGCTCACCCATTTTAACCCCCACCCCCCCTTTTTTTACCCTTTCCTTTTCTAATTCCTCTATGTACATCTTTCTCTCCAGCCTGAGTCTGCGAGCCTCCCGGGAGTGCCAGAATAAAGAGAAACTACTGGAACAGCGTTTCCGTTCTTCTCTGCATGATTTCCGGCAGTGGATGGTCAATGCCAACATCTCCACCGCAAAATGCTTTGACTCGCCTCATAGCATCCAGGACGCCTTCGTCGCCCTCCAGCGGATCCAGGTAAGTTTTAATGGTTGTGGACAGCACTCTCTGTCCAGGAGGGCTCATCCTAACTGGGTAAAATTCAGGATTCTTGGAACATAGCCACAGCCAGGCCACAGCAGGTTGTCTCCATCCCTGTCATGTAAGAGTAGCCAGAATTTGATAAAGTGATAGCCCATTCTCATGTCCCATGGGCCAGTTTAAGAGGCCAGCATTCAGCCAAGGATGTGCCAGGCTGGGCTATTTATGACTTCAATTAGCACAGTAGAAAACCTGTGAGAGCACAGGGAAAGTGCACAGTAATGATGTATAGCTGTGATGAAAGAGACATCGCTAGATTGTTGCAGAATTCAAACATCACTCGTACAATCTCTCTAATTTCCTGCCCTTGTGTGTTCAGTTATTACATATTTTGGCTTTCTATTAGGGATACACCGACATAAACATTTGGGCCAATACCGATTATTATATATATTTGAAAGCTCGATACAACACGTGTTATATTGGCCGATAAATCTAAATCCAAATTGTACTAAATGTACTTTTTGAGAGCCTGATTACAAAAACTGAAGTCTTATCATTAAAAGCCATGCCCCAAGCACACAATTATAATGTTCTTACCATTTTATGTAGTATATTTCCAATCATCCAATCATATTTCAAGCAATTCAAAACCATCATGTGAACAGCGCGCATCTGAAGTGTCTCAGCTAATAAAAAGAACACATTATTTATCGGCTTTAATACAAAAATGTTCTTATCGGGCCGATAACGATAACATTAAGGGCCCTATTTTAACGTTCTAAGCACATGGTCTCTAAAGCGCAAGGTGCAAGTGCACTCAGGGCGCGTCTGAATCCACTTTTGCTAGTTTAACGACGGGAAAAATGGTTTGCATCCTGGTCCAAAAGGGTTGTACCTCGTCTCTTAATGAGTCACGGGTGTGTTTTGGACGTAAAGTGCAATAAACCAATCAGAGTCTCATCTCCCATTCCCTTTAAAAGCCTGTTGCGCTCGCACCATGACGGGTTCGTTATTTACATGCGAGCAGAAAAACTGAACACTTTTCCAGAGAGGAATCCTTTTATTTTGTGTGCTGTAATAAGCGTGTTTGTGCGTTGTGCACCCGCCTATAGGCGCATATTACTAACGCGCCCTTTAAATAACAGAAAAAATACTGTGCTATTGTCTTAAATGGATAGTTCCAGGAAATTGTCATCATTTACTCACCCTCAAGTTGTTCCAAACCTGTATAAGTTTCTTTGTTCTGCTGAACACAAAAGAAGATATTTTGAAGAATGTTTGTAACAAAGCAGATAGAGCAACTATTGACTACCATAGTATTTTTTTCCCCCTACTATGGTAGTCAATGGTTGCTCTCTCTGATTGGTTACAAACATTCTTCAAAATATCTTCTTTTGTGTTCAGCAGAACAAAGAAACTCATACAGGTTTGGAACAACTTGAGGGTGAGTAAATTATGACAGAAATTTCATTTTTGGGTGAACTATCCCTTTAAGATCAGGTTTCTGTTAGTCAATGGCGCAGGCGTTTTCAGTTCCTCAAAATAGCAAGTGCCAACAATGCGCCTGAACACACCTGGTTCTCAGACCAGACGCCCATGGGTGAACAGATGGGCGGCAGTGCATTTACTATTTAAAGGTGTCATGAATGGCATTTTAAATGTTTTTGTGCTGTTGTCTGAGGTCAACTTATTGCGCTTGCGTGGTTTTTACATTCAAAAACATCATAATGAATAAGTAATAGGCTATTTTCTGCCCTGGTTTTGAGGCTCTCTCAAGACACGCTTGGTTTTGATGGGTGTGCCGCACTCAAGACTTGGAAGTAAACACCCACGTCTAGGATTGGATAAGATTTGCATATTTAATGAGCTTCTGCTACCCCGGTCAGTGACAGTGTGTGGCAAACGGCAACCGGAATGAATCGCCCAGCCCACAGCCAGGACTCGCAAAATGTCTTTATCAAACAAACACAATGATTCATCTCTCATCCACCCGCGATTGATTGGAACGTTACTTGGCCCGCCTGATCGATGAATATAACCGCAAACCGTACACACACGCGCGGGCACGCACGCCCTTCAAATGTCAAGTCAAGAGAGTGAACAACGCACATCAAGACATTAATGAACCAAGAAATAAAGGATTCTCCAGCCTGTGACAGCGTGCTAAGGTATGTTCAGTTAGACATGTACACATAATCAACACTATCTGTAGCAATGCAATACTATCATATATAAAAAACAT
Organism: Romanogobio albipinnatus; assembly: GCA_023566225.1. Lineage (NCBI taxonomy): Eukaryota > Metazoa > Chordata > Actinopteri > Cypriniformes > Gobionidae > Romanogobio > Romanogobio albipinnatus. The sequence continues at coordinate 5,629,124 of CM042256.1, read as the reverse complement.
GTTTTACTCACATTAGTGTGTTGCTTCATTCGTTCATGTAATCTCATCCTGTCTGCAAATCCAGTCTCTTGTTTACACTCCGTGGTTAAATGAACATACATATGCAATGTCTGCCCCACGTGAGCTGGATATTCATCAAAAATAAAGTTCATCCATGCCTTCATAATACTTGAATCCGAATGAAGCTTATGCGGTATGTTTACTGCTTAGAAATGTGATGCGGTTTAGCTCTATGCTGCTCTCATGTTAGTGGCTGGAATCGGTGGGCGTGGCTACAGAATCAGGCGTTGTTCTTCTTCTGTTGAGGCGGTGCTTCACTACACTCTGACGTCATAGCCGGGCACATTCTGAGATTGAGCGTTTTCTGGGCCTGGTGTCTATAAAAGCTTTTCTTTGACTTACAGGATATTCTTATATTACCATGACCTTTTATATATCAAAAGCTCAAGTGAAAGTTGATTTCTCAATTCATGACCCCTTTAAACAACCTTACGCTGGATGTGAAGATGATAACCACGTCAGGCTAAAACTAGCAAAAAACACTTGCGTCGCACCTGCCGCCACATTGCGCCGGGTGTGTGATAGGGCCCTAAAACTGAACATATATCGGCCGATACCGACATGGTGGCCGATATATTGTGCATCCCTACTTTCTATTTTTGTCTTTCAAATGAGTAATTCCCAGTGTTTCTCAACTGCTAAGTTTTGACCCTAAAATGGGTCGCAGGTCTGTTCTGATTTTTGCCTGAGTAAAAAAAGAATGCAAATAATAAAATGCTATAACACTCTATGGTACGCAATATTATATCAATGAGGTAAAAATTATTTGTGGTGTTTTTCCTGGTTAAAATTGGATACTATAACAATATCAATTATAAAAAAAATTTTTTTTAAAAGTTTGTTGCCTCAAGGCAACATTGTACCACAATGGACAAATTGAAACATTTTACATTTTCATGTTGAAAAAAGAAATATAATTATTGAAAACATCAATTTCTTTAACCAGACACCTGAAAAAGCAAATGTATCCAGTTTATAATGTATTACAAATTTCATATTTAATAAAAAGTAACATTTGAAATTCAGCTGTTGCTCTCAGGCAACATTGTACCATCGTGGAACACAAGTATCACCAAACCATCACATCAAGTTATCATATCAACGTATCATATCCATCTTCATCCTCATCTCCATCTTCACTCTCACCCTCACTCTCTCCCTGCCGGGTTGTCACTATGACCTCACCTTCCTCATCACATGACACCTCATCCTCACCCTCATCAACTGCAGTTGTATTTTATACCTTTTTTTGTGTTATAGAAAATGTGCAGATCATAATATGTGCAGTTATAGTATGTGAATTACTATTCTTATACGTGCATTACAAAATCATGCAAAAATGCAAATATATTTAGATCATTCTAACTCTTTTCCTTACAAATATACTATATTTGTATCCAACCTAGCGTGCCTGTATGGCCTTATGCAATTCCATTATGGTACAATGTTGCCTATAGAGGCAACACAGTTTTTTGTTATTTATTCTAAAACATTTTATGATAAAGAATGTAAAGTCTTGAAAGAACTTCTTTACTTACCAGTGAAGGTGACTCATATTTTTTGTGGGTGATTAACTGGATGCAAATTTGTGAAAAATGCACTTTTCATTGGAGAAAATATGGAGCCATGTGACCTGTGCACATGTGCTGAAACAGGACACAAAATGGACCCCTGTGAGTCATGTGACCACTTTTTTGTACTTTCATTGATTAGTATTTGAGTTATTCTTCCCTGAGATATGTTTGACCAATAAATTGGTGTGTCAATTCATTAAAAATAAACTAAAATAGACAATGTTGCCTGGAGGCAACACCGTACCATAGAGGGATAAACACAATGTTTGAACATTGGGGGGGTTGAACGTTGGTATGCTGCCTGTTTTTTTTTATTTTTATTTTTTTATCTATCTATCATCTATCTATCTATCTATCTATCTATCTATCTATCTATCTATCTATCTATCTATCTATCTATCTATCTATCTATCTATCTATCTATCTATCTATCTATCTATCTATCTATCTATCTATCTATCGGTTGTCTATCTATCTATCTATCTATCTATCTATCTATCTATCGGTTGTCCATCTATCTATCTATCTATTGGTTGTCCATCTATCTATCTATCTATCTATCTATCTATCTATCTATCTATCTATCTATCTATCTATCTATCTATCTATCTATCTATCTATCTATCTATCATCTATCTATCATCTATCTATCTATCTATCTATCTATCTATCTATCTATCTATCTATCTATCTATCTATCTATCTATCTATCTATCTATCTATCTATCTATCTATCTATCTATCTATCTAGGCCTACATGCTTTAACTGATTACAAATTCAACATATACAAATATGAAAGAGACAACATTTAGACATTTAAGATTTTTACATTCCACCTAATTTTATTTTTTTTAAAGGGAAACACATCGGCTCTTGAACAACTGTAAATCATTGATAATTACAGACACTATTGAAAAAGGAACTAGCAAAACAGACGGCTGCTTTGGTAACTTGTTATACTGATATTTATAGCTAAATACATTGCAATGGATTAGCTAGCTAAAATATATGTGGTGTGTACTTAGCTATTACACAATATTCCCATACCTCATTCTCAGTACATGCTTTATTTTTTATTTTTTGCATCCCTCTCTGACCAGCAGTTAAATATAGTCCGCTGTGCAGCGCTTCTCTTCTCTTTTGGCGCTAACGTTACCCGTGTGCTCTCCCATTCAAACACCACTCGCGTTGTTTTGGTGAAAGTGCGACTCATTGGTTGGGCGTTACCAATCGGTTCAATGGAGGGGGAGTATTTTTTGTCTGATTTATTATGACAAACTCATATTTGATTAGGAACAAAATTATTGTTACAAAATAAATGAATTCTACATATTTTTCATTAGATCTACTGTGATTTTCATGTTGAAATATTGGAGGGGTTGTAACTGATGGATTTGAATATTGGTGGGGTTACATCCCCCCCATAAACTACGCCCCTGGATAAACATGCATACAGTAGTTACGTTACCAAATAAACAGATTGAAAACAAAATGTACTCACCCTCAAGTTGTTCCAATCTAAAAGAGTAACCAAACTGAACTTGTCCATAACTTTTGTTACGGACGTCAACGACAATCCATTGTGGCTCAAATTCATCTTTCACAGTTATATTAGGCAGATGCAAACATGGACAGGTTACTAGATTACTTTAAATACATGTTCACTTGATTTGTGTTGAGCACTGTGTGGTTTGTGCAGGACATTTTTAGCTGGTGAGAGCATGAAACCATTCAAATTCAATTTTGCACAGTAATTTTGGAGTCAACGCTTCATGTCCGATGTAAAAAATCTGGGTCTTGAAGCGAAACCAGTGCAAGCTCTGTTTTACATTTGTCACCATACATAAATTGATTCCACAGAATACTGCAGAGAACAAGGCAAAGATCAGCACAGATTCTGTGTGGGTCTAAATGTAGCGTAGCTTATGTACAATTAAAAGGAAAAAGTGGAACAGGGTTACTGAGAATAGAAAGATGGAAACAACGCTGCTCATTTTTTATTTACCATCAAATACATTTCAAATGTGGAACAATGTTTCCGCATGGCTTACTGCCCTGAACCAGCAACACAGCGGCAGACATGCTTTGGGTCATACATAATTGCATTCTGTAACGTTTGAGTGGAGAAAGACGGCAAAAAGAGGGGACGTGCACGCCTCACAGATGGTGGGAGATCCCTGCTGGGTGCCTGTCAATGTCTGGACGTGACTCATTGCACTTGCTGCCCTCTGCTCTATGATAGTCCGCTTGTGTCTGTGCGGCTGACGTCTTGCTCATTCTGCATCACAGGAGTTCATGAGTGACAAGGACCAGGGCCAGGCCAGACTAAGTGCTGTCCTCACGTATGGAGAGCAGCTCAGTAGCGTGATGGCTGCCGACAGAGTGGAGGCGATCAGGACCAAAGCAAACACGGCCAAAGATGACTGGAAGAGCCTGGTGGACAGCTTACAGAGAAGAGAGACGGCCTTGCAGGTAGAGATGAGTCAATTTTTTAGACGTATTTTATTTATTTATTCAATTATTTTAATATTCTATTCACTAAACATAAAAAATACTACATCGCGAGTGTTTAAAGGTCCCGTTCTTCGTGATTGTTCAAACTTTAGTTAGTGTGTAATGTTGCTGTTAGAGCATAAATAATACCTGTAAAATTATAAAGCTCAAAGTTCAATGCCAAGCGAGATATTTTATTTAACAGAAGTTCCCTTTCAAAGCCTACAGCGAACGGCCGGCTTGGACTACATCCTGGTACTTCCTTCATTAATTACGTCAGTAGGACAGTAGAACAGACTAACCTCCGCCCACAAGAATACGCGAAAAAGGGGGCGTGGTCTTGTTGCTGTCCCACGTGGAGAAGAGGAAGTGTCGCGTGGAGAAAAGGAATTGTTGCGTTTGAGTGTGTTTGTCGCCATGTCGTCGAGACGCTGTTATTTTCATCCCGGAGTCAAATCACCTTTGTTTGGCTTTCCCAGGGACGCTGTAGAGATCATTAAGCGCATACATCTCCCCGTTAAGAGGCGTGACCTTTCCGTGCCACGTTCGCTAAGCTGCAGTCAAATCACAACACGGGAACCGCTGGCACAATCAGAACTCATTACGTATTTCTGAAGGAGGGACTTCATAGAATAAAGGAACTCATCAGCCGTTTTTAGGACAGTGAAAACAGCGGTGTACAGATGAGTAAATTGTGTGAAAAATACTGTTTTTTTACACGCGAAACATGAACACATGTTATATTGCACACTGTAAACACAATCAAAGCTTCAAAAAAAACATGAAGAACGGGACCTTTAACACTGTATCCATCCATGTGTGACACAAGCTGTTTTAATAAAAACATCTTTGCACATTACAATTTAATTCAATTTAAATATTTTTATTTATTTATTTTAATATTATGTAATATCCTGTTCACTATACATTAAAAATACTACAATGGCGAGTCGTTAACACTGGATTCAGGTGTGAGACAAGTTTATTTTAGTAAGTAAAAATGTCTCACTTTTTAAAAATTTTTATTTTATTTTTAAAGGTCCCGTTCTTCGTGTTTTTTTTAAAGGGTTAGTTCACCCAAAATTGAAAATAAAGTCAGTAATTACTCACCCTCATGTTGTTCCAACCATGTAAGACCTTCGTTCATCTTCGGAACATAATTTAGTATATTTTTGATGAAATCTGAGAGCTGTCTCACTCCTCCATAGGCTTTCAGAGGGAATGAAACTTGATGGCCCAGAATAGTAAGTAAAAACGTCATTTAAGGACGCCACGACGCATGCGCGAAAACTGAGATTAGTAGTAGTAGAAGAAGAACGCCGTTTTCGCGCATGCGTCGTGGCGTCAGAGGCTCAAATTGAACAACAATAATAGTCGTTATTTTTGTTGTTTTTCCGCTCAAAAAGTATTTTTGTCGCATGATAGACTTAATACAGAGCCACTGTAGTCATTTGGACTCCTTAAATGACGTTTTTACTTACTATTCTGGGCCATCAAGTTTCATTCCCTCTGAAAGCCTATGGAGGAGTGAGACAGCTCTCAGATTTCATCAAAAATATACTAAATTATGTTCCGAAGATGAACGAAGGTCTTACATGGTTGGAACAACATGAGGGTGAGTAATTACTGACTTTATTTTCAATTTTGGGTGAACTAACCCTTTAAGCTTTGATTGTGTTTACAGTGTGCAATATAACGTGTTCATGTTTCGAGTGTAAAAAACACAGTATTTTTCACACAATTTACTCATCTGTGTACCGCTGTTTTCACTCTCCTAAAAACGGCTGATGAGTTCCTTGTTCTATGAAGTCCCTCCTTCAGAAATACGTAACGAGTTCTGATTGTGCCAGCGGTTCCCGTGTTGTGATCATAGGTTGTGATTGGACAGCAGCTTAGCGCACGTTGCCCGGTAAGGTCACGCCTCTTACCAGAGATGCATGCGCTCAGTGTTCGAGTGACGTTATTAAAGAAGGAAGTACCAGGATGTAGTCCAAGCCAGCCGTTCGCTGTAGGCTTTGAAAGGGAACTTCTGTTAAATAAAATATCTCGCTTGGCATTGAACTTTGAGCTTTATAATTTTACAGGTATTATTTATGCTCTAACAGCAACATTACACACTAACTAAAGTTTGAACAGTGGGATCACGAAGAACGGGACCTTTAAATTATTATTATTATTTATTTATTTATTTCATTTATTTTATTTCTTTTTAATTTTATTTTATTGTTCACTTTAAATAAAAAAGTACTGCATAGCTAGGGTTAAAAACTATTTTCTTTTCTTTTATTTAATTTCATTTAACTTATTTTATTATTTTATTTATAATTTTATTTCATTTATTTTATTTTATTTAGTATTTTATTTTATTTCTTTTTAATTTAATTTTATTGTTCACTTTAAATAAAAAAGTACTGCATAGCTAGGGTTAAAAACTATTTTCTTTAATTTAATTTAATTTAACTTATTTTATTATTTTATTTTATTTATTATTTTATTTCATGTATTTTATTTTATTTAGTATTTTATTTTATTTATTTAGTATTTTATTTTATTTCATTCATTTCATTATTTCATTTTATTTTATTGTTCCTATTACATATAAAAAAAGTACTGTATAGCTAGGGTGAAAAACTATCCTGTCTCACATTTTTATTTTTATTTTGTATTATTTCATTTTTTATTATTTTTATTTTATTTATTTATTTATTTTATTGTTCACTTTACATAAAAAAGTACTGAATAGCTAGGGTTAAAAACTGTATCCTCACCAGGCACGTTTTTTTTTTTAAACAAGTAAAAACCATAAACAGCCTGAGGTACATGTGTAATGTGATCATGTGCCCTCAGGTCTTGCAGTCTCAGATGCAGGACTTCGAGGCGAGTGTGGAGCCTCTGCAAGACTGGCTGAACAGGACAGAGATCAGTGTGCAGGAGAGCAGCGCTCGACTCCATGACCTGCCTGCCAAGAGACTAGAGCTCTCCAAACTTCAGGTACACCAGATAGCCTTATTAAATTCATACTTATTCATAAGAGCATCAATCCCTGCTATTGAGATTCCAGTCCTCGCTTACTGTACCTTGAAAATCAGTGTAATGTAATTCATTGACAGGAGAAGATTTGATTCATGATCAATAGATTGTGCATTTGCAGAATATAAAAAAATAAATGTCTTTTAGCATAATCTAGCTACTTGTAATTAAATGATCAGATGAAATTAACTGTGTCAGTGTATTGTGCAGTACTTAAGCTCAATTAAACGAATTAAACAGAAGTGGGAGATAATGAAAGATAAGCCCTGTCTGTCAATGATGGTTCTGCTGAGTCGAGATGTTTGCCACTTTTGAGGATCAGACTGACATGCAATTAATTTTTTTGCTCTACAAATGCACTCAAAGAACAAAACTCCAATATGCAATCTCATAATAATGTGAACGTAGAATAGATAAACATTTCTATTTTTGTCTTATCACGAGATCTTTCATCTCTTTTTTTGTAGTGCTCTGTCGCTTGCTGGGTGCTTTTGTCTGCTCTGTTGGCAATTACATCTCCAACAGTGTATCTGTACAGTGTGTAGAGGTCCTCTGAGTGATTATCCGTCCCCTTCCCCTGCTTTTACCCACTTTCCCTCTTAATCCCTTTATCCCCAGAGTGCACCCCACATGATAGACTCTATTATCATCAACTGTGTCTGCCTAACTGACAATTTCACAGTCTGCTCTTTTTCCATCTAAAGAAAAGAAGCAAGAAATTTGTCTTTTGTGCCCTGATGTATTAAGTGTGTTTAGTAAAAGTTGTTTTGGTGTTTTGAGAATGTGACCTGTCCGTCTCATTGGATGTGTCCAAAAGCTGGCGTTTGTTTTTAGTGTGGTCTTTCATGGCATGAGCGTTTATCTTTACTCTCCTGCTTGCACACCGTCAGACGTTGCTGGAAGAGATGAGCTCCAGAGAGTCTGAACTGGCAGGGCTGAGAGGGCGAGCCCATGGGCTCTGGGACGGTCAGGGTGCTGGGAAGAGCTTTGTGCACCGCGTCTGCCAGCTCGCTGCGTGCTACTTGGCCCTGAGCAACCTGATCAAGGTAACCTCCTCTACCTGTCTGTTTACCTCATCACTAGCTATGTTTCCATCCACCTATTTGCAAGCGCATTTTGGGATATTGCATCAAAAAATGCTGAATGGAAACGCCAAGATGCGCATAAATTCTAAAAATGCGCATTAAAAACGTACGCGCTCGTTTGAGTTGGATACATTTTCTATCCGATACGAAAACATGCGCATAAACTACGTTGGAAACGCATTTACCGAATAAATTCCTTGATGCGCATAAAGAAAATCATGTGACTTTGCGATGTAACAGCATAACTGTATGAAAAAATCTTGTTTGCACAGCATCTGAAATGCTGTTTTGGTCATTCAGAAGTCTGTTGTCAAAGATGCTCGGTATATTTCCCTCCTAGAACTGTCTTACACGACTGCGTTCCCAAATCTGCCTCTGAAAGCATGACAACAAGTTTCTCTGAGACGCAAATCATTTATTATATACGTAAATGATTATATATGGTGGCTTCTGCTATGTTTCTTAGTGTTTTTTAGCGGTATTTATCAGGAAATGATGATGATTATGTTCTCTTCGACTCACTGGATGGATACGGTGCTTTATTCGCAAATGTTTTATGCGATATTGCATTTTTGCGCATAAATTATATTCGCAACTTTGGATGGAAACATAGCTAGACTCGTGCTTGCCTGTCCATTATTACCACTGATTGTGACTGATAATGAGCTCAATATTAATGGCCTGTTTGGTTCTATTAGTTGATTTACTATATGCTAGTTACAAGTCAAGTCACGCTTTATACAATACAGATCGTTTTAAAGTAGCTAAAGAGGAAAGTAATAAGTAATGAAAACCGATCTGCCATAAAGCAGCTCTAAAAAGACAATCGTGTCATTATTCCGCTTAAAGGCACAATATGTAATTTTTTCGCCGCTAGAGGTTGTCAAAACAAAGGCGTAGCTTGATGACGCCTCACAGAGCTTTTATTATTTTATTCTTCTGCTCATGTGTGTGTGGGGGAACCCAGCGCTTTATCATATCACACACATCTGAGTGTGTTGAGAGCAGTGTTCATTTTGACAGCAAATTTTGATTTAGTTTTAGTCATATTTTAGTCACCGGAATTGTTTTTAGTTGTAGTCTAGTTTTAGTCGACTAAAATCGAATGAGTTTAGTTCAATTGTAATGCATTCATTGAGCATTTAATCATTACATAACCGACTGTTACTGAATACATGACAGAACTGACATTTTGACATAATTGTGTTTTTAACCGTTCAAGCGCAAAAATACACAAAAGAGCTCAATTCACTTTTTTGTTTGTTTTTTAAAAACCTCTATATAGTTTTTATAATTTTGTACTTCTGTTTTAGTTAGTATATCATGTTAAGCTAAAGCTTCAAATATGTTTGTTTATTTACATTTTTTTCAGTTAACATTTATTTAATTTCAAGTAATTAATATTTTTAATGGTTTGAGTGAACTATTATAACCCTGATACTTTATTGAATAATATGTCAAATACTGTTCTTATTTCCTCCTGACTATGAATTAAATGGGAATGAAATTAAATACAGTTTATCGTGTCACCATTAACGTATATATAATGCGTGACTTTAAATTATAAACAAGCATGAAATACACAGTATTTTGAAATGCCTGATCATTCAAGTTCAGATGAGGGAGATAAAACATCCATTGTTACAACCGTCTGAATCACATTACTATATAAGCATGGTAAAGTAAACATTGTCATTATTCCTCAGCATTAGTTCATAAACATTCCCTGTCATAAATGTGTGTTATTGATTGATTGAGCCGCTTTGAAGTGCTGTCTCGTGAGCCTGTAGAAGCTCAACAGTGTCGTGTTTTCCCGCCGTTAGATCCATACGTTACAACTCAAATGTGCGCATCTGTTACACAGGACATCAGTTCTGACTGGATCTCTTCCCTAATTGTCCCTCCCTAACATTTTCGTCATAGTTTTCGTCATCCAAAACTGGTTTTTATTTAGTTATCGTCTCGTTTTCATCAGTGAAATAAGGTTGTTGGCGAAAATTATGACGAAAATTATTCATCAACCAAATTAACACTGGTTGAGAGTTATGTTATAATGCTACTCTGTGCGTTCGCTCGGCGCTACTATGAGACACTTATTGCACACTGCGGATATTAGGAATGGTAACATGGCATGGTAAATCAAGAACACCAGATTTAAACAATAAGACTAACTGTGTTGAGCTGGAGAACAATGATTCGTTTTCTGTCGCTGAATGCATCCAAACAGTTGCTCCCCTGTCTAATAAAACACATAATATATTAAAGCGTCTTTGGTGTTTCCATGGTTTCTACAAAATAAAACCAGAAATCGAGGGTATGATGTCATTGATAGGCGACAGTCACAGTCCGTGTCCTGGTTAAAATGGCTAAACATTTGGGATAATGTAACTACACAATTCAACAAAATATATAACATTGTTCTTTTTGGATATTTTAATCCAAATATCTTACATATTGTGCCTTTAAGTCAGTTCAGTGTTGATTCAGTTCAGTTCTATGACAGTGTAAAGTTCATCAATTATGAAACGAGTTCAGTCTATCTATAAAGCAGCTCTGGAGAAAACAGTGATGTCATCATCCAGCTCAGTTCAGTTCAGTGCAGTCAAATCAATAATATTAAGTGTCCCCAAATAAGCAAGCCAAAGGCAACAGTGGCAAGGAACCCAAACTGCATTAGGCGACCGCAGGCAGGGTTTTTAAATCAGCGAGGTCCTCCATTTGAGATAGTTAGGGGGGTTGGGGGGGCTCCCCTGAGAAAATTTTTCTCTGATCGATATATGTACATTTTGAGACGTTTGAAGGCCAAAAAAAAGGAATAATAAACCGCTTTCAAAACCATGTCAGAGGGCAGTAGATTATTTATCAATACCTGCTCTCTCCTCATTTCCATCACTCTTTCGGTTTCTCTCAGTCTCCTTATCTTGGCCTGTCTCTTCCCCTCCTAAAGCTGAGCTTTGACTAATAGTCTTTTCATTTTTCGTGTGTCCGTGAAGAAAGTAAACATAGGGTCAACTGATATTTGTGTTTTATGTATCAAGTTAATTTACTGAAGGCTACGAACACTAGGTAAATATGTTTATTAAATTCATGTACAGATTCATTATCTTATGTCTAATGGAAAAAGTAGAGCTCATTTGTGCAGTCCTTCACTCTAGTCTTGATTTCTCTCGCCCGTCTCTTGCAGGAGAAGGTGTCGAGGGTAGAGCGAGTGGTGGGGGAGCATCAGCTTTTCTCACAGGGCCTTCAGGAACTTCAGAACTGGGTTTCTGAGTCCCAACAGGTCCTCAAGACCTGCAGATGCCCCACATCTGACAAGAATGTGCTTATTTCCAGAATGGGCCAGCTCGAGGTACATTGTCATTTAACAAGGACAACCTTTTAAGGAATTTTGGCTCTCGTAAATTAGTTTACAGGTTTAATTTGTACATGTTTGGGTAACAGTATTCCTGATTGATTCCAGGCTTTACTGACAGCTTGTCAGGGGAGAGAAATCCAACTGAAGATGCTCATCACCAGAGGGGAATCTGTCCAGAGGAACACATCAGCTGAGGGAGTACCAGTGGTTCGCAAGCAGATTCAGGACCTCAAAGACTCCTGGGAATCACTCTTATCAACATCCATACAGTGCAAAAGGTCAGAGAGCTTTCTCTCCATCGGTCTGTGTATATATATCCTCTGTTGTACCTCTAGTCAGTGTTTTTGTCCCAAGTATCTCATGAGGTATTTGCTCTTCAGGTGTCTGTGTGGAAGTAGTTGATGTCTTGTTTATGTGTTGCATTCACAGCCAGCTGGAAGGTGCCTTGTCACACTGGACCAGTTACCAGGAGGATGTCAGTCAGTTTGAGTGCTGGATGGAGCGTGTAGAAGAGAGCCTTGGAAACTCAGACAAACACTACGCTGAAATGAGGGACAAGACAGCCAATCTAGGCCGTGCCAAGGCAATTGATACTTTTCATAGGATTTATTTAGCTCAGAGAATTACAATACTTAGTTACATAAGTGTAACATAACATAACAACATAGTTCTGTCAATCGATAAAAAAACAACAACTAATTAATCACACATTTATTCTGTAATTAATCACGATTGAGCTGGTTTATTAGGCTACTGTCACTTTAAGATCTGCCGCTGCCACACATGATGCGTCTCAGTTTCTCAAAACTCTTTAAGTTCATTTAAAGCCCTATTCGGACGGTAATTGTTTCTCATGCGGAAGTCCGTAAAAATAAATTAGCATGCCACCTCAGTGATAAAACTTGTGATTTATTCACGATGGAGGAGCGAGTTTTGTGATCCTGCACACCTGGGAACGCTGCTCACGTGCTCAATAACATACTTGTCAGCTGTAAATAAAATGTCATACGCTTGGTATAATAAGAATAAATGCGTATTTAATTTAATAATAGGAAAATAATATCCTAATTATTATTTAATTATTTAAATATGTTTTAAAATGGGAAGATGTATAGACGCATATTATAGTTAAAATGGTTTTCTTTTTTGTATTTTATCTCAAAATAAAGGATGTCATTTTATTTCACGTGGAAATGAGCGGTAATAAGTTAATATTTACATAAGGTGAACGTAATGCTGCTTCTTTATTAACATAAATAATTGCTGCCATAATAACGGCCCATTTCAAATGTTTACGTGCTTTTCTTCTTTTTATTTTTTGAGCGGTGATGAAATATATTGCTCTTGTAAATACTGTATTGCATTTCAGTAATAAAAGTCTAGATCTTTAAAATGCATCCAAATTACAGTGAAGCGCAACCGCACGGTGCTCTGCAGTGGTCAAAAAGGATATAAACTGTGAATTTTGAAGTGATATATTCTTGAAAACTCAGAGATGTGGATTCGGACAGCATTTAAATTACCACCCGATCTTGGTGTTTGTCTAAAAACAGTAGGTAATTCGGCCAGGGATTTTTACGCGGGTGGTGGGAGAAAAACACTGACATTCTGGATTCAGACGGCAATAAAATCACTGACTAGCCCCAGTCAATGATGAAAATACCTTATGACCCCACGAGAAACAATTACCGTATGAATAGGGCTTAAGACTGCTCTTATGAGGAGACTCAACAAAATGGGCATTTTGGCATAATTGTGTGTTAGTTTGTTCAAGCGCTTCTGTTTCTTGATTCACGCATTCTCTTTTGTCTTGTGGCGCTTGAATGGTGTAAAAGCATTTGCATGAATAAGAGTGTGATCATATAATGTAATGCTAGAGGATGCTGTGTTAATTGCATTAATTGCGTAAAATATTTTTAATGCGTTAAACTGCAAAAAAAATTACACGCTAATTTTGACAGCACTAAATACAATATAATATACTGGATTTATTAATTAGGTAACAATTGTATATTTTTTACAGTTATATCAGAAATTGTAACCTCAAAGTATTAATTGCTTTAATTGCTTTGTTCTGTACAGCTCCTCTATGAGGAAGTTCTTAGCCACTCTAGCCCCTTAGAGACCATTGCCACCAAGGGATCCAACATGACTGAACATACAGCCACTCAACAGGAGATCCAGAAACTCAGTGAGAGATATACAACCATCAAAGAAAAAGCCAAGGTATGAACGTCAAACTGTAGCCCGTAGACTTGTGAGTCCATGAAATTGTGGTTATAGCGCAACAGTAGAGTTCTGCAAGTAAGAATCCCATTCATTTTCTATATAGAGAAATTGATTTTTTTAACAATAACATATAAATCTTTTAAGACAAGAGCTCTGACGTTGCCGAGCAATGATAAATGTTTATGTAGAAGCCCCTGAAAATATCTTTCAACATTTAGAAAAGTTGTTACCATAGAAGCAGAATTTGAGGCCAAAGAGCTCAGCAGAGACCTCCCACTCGCATGAAGCATTGCAATGTACATTAACTATATGTGAACTATATTGTCACAGTTTAGTCCAGATGATGATGAAGACGAGTCCAAAAAGGTTTATTAATAAAACCCACTCAGGTAATCCACATTGAATAAGACAAAGTAACAGCGGGAACTTAAATACACAGTGATAACGAACTAAATGACAAACAGGTGTGTTGATGGCATGAGTGTCCATAGTAACTAATGAGTGGTGGGAAACTAGAACAAAAGGAACAGGTAAACAAAGAGGAACAAACTAAAAAATGAAAATGAAACACAACACACAGAACGTGACAGAACACCCCTCTCGGGAAGGCACAGACTTATGCCATGATGGCTTGATTGAGGGTAGAATGGCGGAGGTTCTGGTGGTGGGAACCCGTAAGGGAGCAGCTGGGATGAACCAGGGTGAAGCAGACAGTGAAAGAAGCCAAGGAGAAGATGATGGGAGGAGCCCTGGAGGAGCGGATGGTGGAAGAATCCAGATGGCAGCACACGGTGGAGTCGATAGACGGAGGAGCCAAGATGGAGTCTTGGATGATGACACTGACAGCGATGGAGCCATTAGAAGTGGAGTCCAGGGCGCAGACAGAGATCACATAGGACTGAGTGACACTGCTGGCACTGGAGACCTAGGCCAAGCCGTGGTGACAAGCGTCCGAGGTAGAGCTAGAGCCCCAGATGAATCAGGCAGAGCTGGTGCAACCAAGGACCAGTGCATAGTCAGAGGAAAGGCAGAGTCCGCTGAATCTGAAGGGGTGGAGGGGCGAAGCATAGCTTAAGGCCTGTAGGGCCGTGCTGCAGGCAGGGTGACGACTGACCTACGTGGAGCCAGAGGTATGAGGGAGCCGGTGGAGCCGTGAGTATGATGGTATCTGGTGGAGTGGAGGGAGGAGCCAAGGCAGGGTCAACAGGTCGACAAGCTGAGGTGGAGTGATGGGCACAGATGCTGGAGGCAGAGCCATTTGATCTACCGGACTGGATGATACTGGAGACCGGAAGACCCAAGGATTATCCACACAGCTTTGAGTTAGAGAAGACGAGGGGCTGAAGAGAACCAGCAGAGGCGGGTCTGACAGACTGGCTCAAGACACAGCGCAACGAAACAGGCTTAGTGCTGGGCAGGACCAGTGGTGATGAACGCACATTATTGCAGGAAGGGACTGGTGGTGAGGAAGGTTCGTTGGTGGGCAGGGTGGAAAGCACTCCCTCGGTATCCCAGTCAATCAGCCATCCCTTTTTATCCAGCTCCACTAATACACCCACTGGTACAGATGTTATGGCTGGCTCACACACCTGGTCAGCCGAGTTCTCACACTTTGTGACACATCTCACACATCTGTCCCCTCCGGCTGCTGGCTCCATAGTGGGCATCAGTCCAGGAACGATCTCTGTGACAATCAGCTGGGTCTCTCGGTCTGTGGTGGGCTCTGGTTCCATAACCGCAGTGGTTGTGGGATCTGGCTCTGGGGTGGTGACAGATGTAGTGTGGGGCTGGAAGCTAGCAGCAGAATCCTCTTCCTCGTCGCCTATCTCCTTATTGATTATGGGGATTACATTGTCATCTGTTTTTAGTACATTGTTGTATTGTAAACATATCCTTTGGATCTAGTTGGTGTGGTTTGTGGCTCAAAACCCCTTATTGAATAATTTTTGGAAATCCCAAAGGAGAAAATGAATGGGAAAAATACTAGCAGCTAAAAAAGTGTTGCACTCTGTTATGCTTCTCTTGGAAAACATTTTGAAATAATGTACTCTACTGGTGTTTCAGGCTGCTGTCAGTAAGGCTGAAGAATTGGTCCTTCTCCATCAAGAGTACCAGCGAGGCCTGCACATGTTTGAAGACTGGCTAGAGCAAGAGCAGAGCAGTTTGGCCCTCCTCTCACCCCTAGATGAAGATGTAAATGCTCTGGAGAACACATTAAAAGAACTGCAGGTTATTATAACTGTGATATTTTCTGATTGTAATATTAAAGGCAAAAATATTGAACAGGTAATCTTTAACTTTCATTCTCTCTAACAACATGACCAGATGCTCCAGTCTCATTGCCCTAAGGGACATAACTTGCTCAGTTCAGTTCTTGCCAGTCGGGAAAGAGTCGTTCCTTGGGGTGCCCCACAAATTGAGGATCGGGCCCTGGAAACGGCACAGACAGAATGGCAGGGGTACCAAGACCGCCTCTGTGAGACCAAAGTCCAGGTAGAGCAGGCCCTCGCAAGAGTTCAACAACTAGAAGGTTTATTCCAAAGCCTAGACCAGTGGCTAGTTGACATTGAGCTCAGAGTTAAAGTGAGAAAGCACCGCCGCTCTGATGTCACTGCAAAGGAGGCCCAGCTACAACACCTGAAGGTGCGTTGTATTATAATTATGCCTGATGATTACAGAAATACTGTACTTTGATTTCATATACTGTTTGTCGTTCCTTTCTTTTCAGCGGTGGCAGACTGAGGCTGCTCACCGTCAGGCCGAGGTGGAAGGTCTAAGTGCTCTTGCACAGCAAGTCGTAGAGAATGCTCATGTCAGTGGTCGGATCAGTACCAGGGTTACCCAACTCACTGCTCGCTACCACGCCTTGCTCCTACAGATACAGGCAAGTCACACTATAGAGTGGTGCAGGTATGACGTGACTTTGTAGGCCAATCAACAGTTGGCATCACACTGGTTCCCTCATAGTGTTAATTTTGACACCTATTTTTAATTTAGTCTTAGTCTTAGTCTTGTGCCAAATGTCCTTGTTAGTTTTAGTCATATTTAGTCATTCACATATCTTTTTTTGTTAGTCAAGTTTTAGTCGACTAAAAGTCTCGTCATTTTAGTCTAGTTTTAGTCAAAGGAAAACTCAATAAATTTTGTGGCACAATAAGTTACATAAAATATATATAACCTGCATAATGTGACCTGCACAACACCATAACTAACTGGTTGATTTACAGCATGCCTATAATCAGCATTAGCTTATGAGACGATGGGCACAAATATTGATTTCTATCTTGATTCAGTATCAATTCATATGTATATAGCCTACTGTACATATAAGGAAAAATAACTTTGCCTTTTAGCACTATTCTACACTTTTTTGGGGTTATATTATATTTGCTTGCATTCTTTACTATTCACTATTATTAACATTTTACAATTTCACAAATAAGTAAGCAGTTATGAGTTTTTTGAGCAACTAGACTATATGTATATTTATTAAAGAGCCATACAGGCACCTGGTGGGTAATGGCATTACAAGTGAAAAGTTTTATTTTTCCAGCCACAAAATGGCTCTAATTTGCCTCTTTGCAGTGGAATTCTCTATTTTAACCTTAATTACTACACTAATTCTAATATAAATAATACAAATATTAGAAGAAAAATGTTTTAAGTGGTCATTAATGGACCAAAAGTATTGCACAAATAGTATTTAACTTAATTAGTAAGGAATACCTGAGGGCTAAATACAAGAAAAACATTAACATGTTAACAATGTTGCATCTCCACCACTCTCCATAATAAAATTATACAGGAGGAGTTTGAGAGAGAACTGTAGCCTACTCGAGCAACAGCGCAAACTCTTTCGGGATATTTTGAACAGCTGAATATTATATCTCATGATGAAAAAGTAGAGACGATTGTAGACGAAAATGAAGAGAGATTTTATCTTAGTTTTTATTTTATGCAAAACATTTTAGTCTCGTCTTTTTTCTTCAACAATAATGCCTGTTAATTTAGTCTTAGTCAGCGTTTTTGGACATTGGTGCAGTCTCGTCATCGTCTCGTCTTTGTCAGGGAAAAAAATTTAGTTGATGAAAATATTTAGTCTCGTCTCGTCTGACGAAATTAACACTATTCCCTCAACAATAACACAATAGGATTTTTCCATAAGCGTTTGGATTATCGCAAAAAACAAGCTCTGTGATCAAGAAAAGTTTATGATACTTGCACGTTTTGTCCATCAAGATAATTATCACAGATGAACACACAACTTTTATGAATTTTGAAGCCTAAATGCATTCCCCAGAAGTAAAAAGCTAAAGGTAGGCTATAAATGAACTACACCATGGTCGCTCGACTTTAACGTCACCATCACTAAAGCTGACGACAACTCTTTCAGTTTTTACCTAAAAACATTTTCCCAGAACGTTTGAGTTAGAATAGTTTATAAGAGCACAATTATGATCATTATGAGACTGTAAAAGCAACTGAGTTTATCTGTTCGGCATGATAATCCCATTAAAAAAAAAAACATTGACTTCGGGATTAGGGAACCAGAACTGCTAAAAAACCTATTTCCGCATTTTGGTCTACAAAGTGATGTCATACCTGCACCACTCTATATGTACTTAATGATTATTATGCAGCATCATGTCAATCATGTGAAAAAAGACAACAGACAATGCGGTCTTATTATCTGGCCACCCTATTTCCCATGATTTGAACAATACCCCACTAATTAATCCACTGGTTTACTCTTGGGATCTTTTGTTTCTCCCCCCAAATCCTCTCCCAGTGTTGTTCTCGTTAAACTAAAAGTATTAAAAGTAATTTTTGGTAATTGAAGTAAAGCTGAAATCAAATTAAATAGAAATATAGATGAAAAACTTGTTAACTAATAATTAAGCAAATAATAATAATACATTAAATAGGAAAAAAAAACGAATAAAAATGACAAACGTACATAAAATTACTAAAACATAAACTAATAGTAAAATGAAAACTGAAAATATTAATAAATACATTTAAATATTTATAAAAAAAAATAATATTTAGTATAAATAATACAAAAATATCACTGCTCTCCTGAACTTTTTTCGTGTGGGCATTTTAAAACTATATTTTCTCCCCTTCTAATTATTAACCTCAAAATTATTATTATTATTATTAAATTGTTTTCCAAATTCATTTCATTTATCTCCAATTATGTTTCATTTAGTAGAACCTGGCGTCATTGGCTCACCTCTCACTTTGCTGCCAAAGCACACTGATGAGTCTAATTTCTCAGCCGTCTAAACATTGGAAGCTATCCAGCCTGGTAAACCAGCTCCTGTGACCCTCTGTGATGGCAAAAAAAACCTTCAGAGCTGGAAAAATCAATGTCTCGCCCACACCGAGACCTTAGCTTGTAATTAAACAATATAGGATCCAATCTTGCCCATCAATCGGTGATGCTGCTTCTGTGGCAGCAGCAGAATTGTTTTTAACACTTGCTGTAACACCTCTCCTTCCTGCCCACTTCTCTCTAACATGCACACACACCCTGGGCTGCGACACTGAAGAGAGCGAGTAATTATTCTGTGAGAAACAACGGGCCGCCACATGCACTGCAGTCAAGAGCTATTACATCTCTGCAGATAGGTGTGCGCGCAGCACAGCGCAAAAGCGTTAATTGGTGCCACGTGCATGAGGGATCTGAATGTCAAGAGAAGAATGCGGCAAAATAGCTCAGCCTCAAGCCCCCAGTGGTGAATGCTAGCGAGTGTGCGGCATTAGATCAATCAAAACCCTTCATGCTGATGAGACAGAATTGCGGGCATTCTTGACAATGAGCCTTTTGATTTATCCTTCCGTCATTTAGGAGACCCTCAAACAGCTCCAGGAAGAGATCCAGAAGTTCACAGAGGCTCAAAATGCCCTCAGGACCTTCTCTGATTGGCTGAGTGCAGCACGGAAGAATTTTAAAATCGTTACCGAAAGGACAGAGGCTCTCGATCGCATTACAATGGAAAAGAAGATGAAGAGACTTGAGGTATGGCATAGTGAAAACACCAACATTTTCATATATATACATATATAATATACAGAGTCAAACCAAAAATTATTCAGACAGCAGATATCATTTTTTTACTAGTGTGTGCAGGACACTATAGTTTCACTATAGTATAGTGAGGATAGCAAAATAAAGTAAACTGTGACATATTATACCCAAAAATTCTTCATACAATGGACTACCAGTAAAATTGATAAATATTTTGGACCAAAATTATTGAGACACTTTGACCTGAGCATGTTTTGCTTAAAGGGGTCATAACACACCGTTTCAGCCAGTCTCATGTCAATCTTGAGTACCTATAGAGTAGTATTGCATCCTTCATATCTCCAAAGAGTCTTTAGTTTGATCAGATTTATAAAAGACAGGTAAAATGTACCGACTCTTTCTGAAAACAGCCGAACTTGTGGAGGCGAACACACACACACACACACACACACACACACACACACACACACACACACACACACACACACACACACACACACACACACACACACACACACACACACACACACACACACACACACACACACACACACACACACACACACACACACACAAAATACATTCATGGCATTATCTCTGGATAACTTTCGATTCACTATACGTTCATGTTGTTCACATTATATGCACTTGTGCACCGATTGCCAACAAAACACAGACATTTGATGCAGTTTAATGGTTTTCGGTTTCGACTCATTCAATTCAATTCAATTCACATTTATTTGCATAGCGTTTTCCACAATACATATCGTTTCAAAGCAGCTTCACCGAAAACGCATGCGTCTACATTACAATTTAAAGGGATTTGTCCACGTTATGTATTTCAGAAATGCACATATCACTTTAAACACTAAATTTTTCAACTAAACATCAAAATAAATCTAATTAATAAACTAAATTAACCATATAAACTAAATTACTGATCTAATTATTGATCTAAAGCCCACACTGTCACCGTATGGAAATTGAAATGAACTGATGACATCAAATGGCTATACAGCTTAATAAAATTATGCTGCATTATTTTGCTGTTTAACACTGTAAAGCTGCTTTGAAACAATCTACATTGTTAAAAGCGCTATATAAATAAAGTTGACTTGACTAGACTTGACTTGACATATACAAAGCACACAGATTAGCTAATCATGTATTATTAATCAATATAATAATTAAATTAAGACTCATAAATGAGTGAAATAAGAATACATGTTGTTAATGGTTAGGGTATATAGAAATGAGCATGAACAAACAAACACACTTGCAGAACTCCGTTGCTGCTCCGTAAAAACAAACTGCATCCACTGTTTCCTTAACGCTGGGTGATCTTTCCCTCACAACCAGAAACACACTTCTTTAGTGTCATTGTTGATTTTGTGGTTTAAAAACAAAATGACAGCACTGCCGACGGCTCCCGTAACCCGAACGAAGCTTGTAAGGAATTACTCAAAAAAACTTTCCGAATCTTGTTCGAATCCTGAAGGAGTGTATTTGGCACAGAAATACTCCATCATACGTCCAACTAATTTTTTTAAATGTTGGCCATGTTTAGCATGAGAATCAACTCTTTAACAGTGTGAATAAGTCAGAATGCATGACATGGCATTAGACCACCCCTTTAAGTGTTTTTAATTTAATTTCATTGCTAATGTGACCTCACTGCAAAAAATGCTCTTCTTATTTAGTATTTTTGTCTTGTTTCCTGTCCAAATATCTAAAATTACTTCAATCAAGATGCATTTACTAGATAAGTAAAATAACATAAGATATTTTTTCTTGTTTTCTGGGGAATGAATGATCAAAATGTCAAGTGAGTTTTTGCTTAAAACAAGCAAAAGTATCTGCCAATGGGGTGAGAAAAATAATCTTATTTCTGTTTGGGATAGAAACAAGAGAAGATTTTAATCAGAAACAAGATTATTTTTCTCACCCCATTGGCAGATACTTTTGCTTGTTTTAAGCAAAACACTTCATTTTGATTTTATTTTCAAGAAAACAAGAAAAGAATATCTCATGTCATTTTACTTATCTAGTAAATTTTTTGATATTTAGGCTAGAAACAAGATTACTAAGTAAGAAGAGCATTTTTGCAGTGCTTTGACACCACAGACTGAACAAAATGAAGCATTGCTTGGTCATTGGTTGACCTAAATTGGTATTATCTAATTCATATTTATCACAGTCATATTTTATTACCATTTTCTAAACTAAAACGAATAAACTGTGATAATGTGTGAAAATGTTGAAGGTGTCTGAATACATTTTGGTTTGACTGTGTATATATATATATATATATATATATATATATATATATATATATATATATATATATTAATCACATTGCGATTAATCGCATCTAACATACACGCTTTTGTTTATATAATGTATGTCTGTATATATATATATTATTATATTATATATGTATATGTATACACACACGCACACACGCACACATATATATTTATATTTACTTCATATATATATATTCACACAAACATGGTCATAAAAATAATTCAGCCTAAACTAATGTACCATTTTATTTCTGCAAATATATATAAACAGGATTTTATTTTTTATGTTTAGAATTGAGGGACTTGAGATGAAACTGTCAACCCTTTTTATCCTGTGGTTTAACAGCTATTGATTTGGCCTGATAAATAACACAGACACACACCACAGACTAGCACTCTCAGTGGGCCTGGCACAGTTTTGCACTCATATTTGAGATCGTAAGAGCCAGTGTGTGTGTGTGTGTGTGTATGTGTGTGCACGTGTACAAGCCTCTTTGTCTTCTTAAGGATATGATCAATATGTCTACTACACAAAGCAAAAGAAAGCTTTAGTGCGATCGCACCCTGTGTGCACGCGCACACTCAGCCACTTCACACACTCCCCCACTGTGATAGCTGAGATGAAGGAGCGGCCTGTCTGTGGAACCTGCTGGCACAGACTGTGTAATTGATGCAATGCCCTTGCAGCTTCAACTTCACATAACACTCTTCCGTCACACACTTATGCATATATATACAGCTCGTTTGGCTCGTTTAATCCATGTCGAGATCAATGGTGCAACACAGACACTAATAGCAAACTGACATGGAGAAGCTACTATCTATGTACACCCACTACATTAAACAACAGCGGTATAGACACATGTATTTGTGAATTAATAAACAGCCAATTAAGTGTGTGCTTCTATGGCCGGATCATATTTCTCGGCCCAATTATCCTTACATCCTACATCTCTCTGCATCACTAACTTCTCATTTCCTTATTTGTGTGTGGAGATGATCATTAAAACACTGGGGCTCCTTTCGCTGTCAGAACCGCAGCAGTGGCTCCAGATCCTGCTGTACAGCCACAGGCCTCTCACTGCCCTTTTTTGAGACAACAGGCTGATATCATATAGAGAAGCTTCCCGCTTGAAGGTAAAGGAGTAGGAGGGGTTGAGTGGGGTCGTTGCCGGGGAAACCCCGCTGCGACAGGCCCATTTAAGGCCTGGGTAATTGGGTCTTCCTCTTATATCTCTGTCCGGGGCCTCACCGGGTCTCCGCACACAGGTGTCAGGAGCCCGACAGGCTTCAAAGTACCCATCAGAAAAAGTCCACTTCTGAAGCTCTACATGAATACAGGGATCAGAAGCTGTCAGGAACAGGAAATACTGTACATGTCTTGGTTGCACACTGGGGAAGGCATAAATATCTTTCCCATGGCTCATTAAATGATTGATTTTTGTTTGTTTGTTATTGTCGTTCTTTTTGTACCCTTTAATTCGTTGTTTAAAAGATTCTCTTTTCCCGCAGTCTCT
The DNA here is from genome assembly GCA_023566225.1 of Romanogobio albipinnatus. Taxonomy (NCBI): domain Eukaryota; kingdom Metazoa; phylum Chordata; class Actinopteri; order Cypriniformes; family Gobionidae; genus Romanogobio; species Romanogobio albipinnatus. The sequence goes on along the minus strand of CM042256.1, from coordinate 5,605,440 downwards.
ACAGGGAGAGATGGATCAAGGTCACGGCTTGCTTAAAACACTTCGAGAGACTACGGAGCAGGCCGTTTCCTTCTTGGATGACCCTGGAGCATCCAGGCTAGAGAGGGAAGTGAAAACGGGGCGATCGCAACTGGAAGAGCTTATTCTGGGGCTACGGGAGGAGCATGCAACCCTGGAAAGGAGCATCGTGCTCTATAAAGATTTCCAAGAGCGCTTCAAGGGCCAAATGCAGTGGCTTAGGGAGACCCGAGCTCTGCTCAGCTCTACTGTTGAACCTAAAGCAGAACTTTACCAGAGAAAAGCCCAGCTGGCCAAGTACAAGGTAGGTGAATTGTTTTACAGTCTTCAACCAAGATGAAGTGTGAAATTACAGTATATTCCAGGTTAATAATTGCATGACTTTCACAGTGATTCCACAGTAGGAGTTCTCTTGTATCTAACTGCACTAAAATCTACAATATCATACTGTATTTCTGCGGTGCATATGTACTATGGAGGCTTGGCCGTCAGAACCATTGTATTTGGGTGGGACAAGACCCATCCACTTTTTAAGACCAATGATATTGGACCCACTCACTTTTACCGTCTCTAATTCAGCACATGTCTGTGCACCTGCTCCTTTATTATTTAAGGATAACTTCAGTGATTTAGCGTTAAGCTTTGTATCCGTAGAAACCCCATAGTATATTTGAACTATGGTACTTTCCCCCCTCATATCCCCCTGAGACGAGAGAATTATGCATTTTATTTCTGGAAAAAATCCTCCGATGACGCAAATATCGCCAGTTTGCGTCATCTGAGGATTTTTTGGCCAGAGGCTAGAGACTACAGCCACTGGAGGGAGCTGTTCCGCATGTTTTCAACCCGCCCACAGGGGAGGGATCTCACTCACAGAATGTAAATGCACTCGGCTCGGCCTCGGGCATTTATAACGGAGCGGTGCAGAGCACAGGGAGTGTTTCAATGAATTCCTATGAAAGTTTAGCTTCCATATGCGATCAGAAAACACGCCAGACTGGAATGACAGCCGCGCTTAACGTTACCATGAATGAAATCTGACTCCTGCTGCGTTTGTCCTGTGACTTTCGATCGGCTCACTCACACTTTATTGAAAAGACACGTTCAGTTTTTAATTGTAGTGTTTATTCTCTAACTGAACGAAATTATTGTATTATTATGCAGATCAAAGCGACGCTGGTGGCGGTGTAGGGAGTGGCCTCGTAGGGCAGTGAAGCAAGTGCATTCTGGGAGTTGTTGTCTTTCATCCACATGAGACAAAAATACATTTTCTGTATTTTCTCAGTCTAGAAGGCACCAAATTCAAAACGATTATTACTTAAGATAATTTGACTTTTTTCTTTTCTATTGAAAATAAATGCCTTTCCGATCCGATATGTGATGGGAAAATGGAGTAGAGCGAGTTCGGCAAACGGGCGGATTCGAACCTCGATCAAAACTTTCTACCCTTTGTCTTACCCCTACACTATTGCCTCTGTAAAAGGTTCAGTGTCTTCCGTAACTTAATGTAAATGTCATCTACTCCAGTAAAATTGTTCTGGGGAGGACCCACCCACATTTTCTTTGCTTCCAACGCCCATGTATGGAGGTTCCCAGCATGCAGTGCGGCATGAATAGATTATGCTGTGAAAGGATTTCTTGATTATTGTTGGTTTTATCTGTGCTGTTGAACTTATTTTGCTTCATTTTTAACTGTTTGTGTTGTTTTTTTATTTTGTTATGTTCAGAATTGATCTTTTATATTATTATTATTATTATTTTTTGAGTGTCGCCATTGTTGTGTTTTGTATGTCGAGTTATGATGTCTGTGCATCATTAGGTGATGGGAGAAAAAAAAATGTATTGTAAGATGATGATAAATCTCAGCAGCTGCTTCACTATTGTGAAATATCCATCTACAAATAATTATGAATTTGAAATAAGATATTGGTAAATCTTCATGCTGAAATAACGCTAATAATAGTATAGTTTGACTAACTTAAAATCAGCGAATTAGCTTATTTTATATTCTAGCTTGACATTTTTTTTAACAAATGTTTTCGTTTGTCATGGCTAGATCAGAAATTTGAATATGAATATACAAGGTCCTAAGCTAATGAAACACTGATCACCATCATGGTGACTTCAACACAATTACAGCACTGAACAATATAATTTCTTACAGTGGCAGGTTAAAGATAACATTATCATCATTCTGCTGTTTATTCACAGTATTTCTTAAGAAAAAGACCCAGCATGCATTAATTTCACTGTACATTTCTGACTACAGTAATTTATTGTAAAATAATACTCTTTAAACCTGTAAATTCCTGGCAAATTTTTTACAGTGTAGTTGTGTGACTAGCATACATTTAATACATTTGATCAAAAATACAATTAAAGTAATATTGTGAAACATTATTACAATTTAAAATAACCATTTTCTATTTGAATATACTTTAAAACGTAAGTTATTCCTGTGATGCAAAGCAGAATCTTCAGCATCATTACTCCAGTCTTCAGTGTCACATGATCCTTCAGAAATCATTCTGATATGATGATTTGCTGCTCAAGAAACGTTTTACGATTATTATCAATGTTGAAAACAGTTGTGCTGTTTAATATTTTTGTGGAAACTGATAAATTTTTTCATTCATTCTTTGATAAATAGAAAGTTCAAAAGAAAAGCATTCATTTGTTTCAATGCAAAAATTTTGATCAACTGAATGTTTCCTTACCACAGACTGCCAAGTGTACATCTCTGTATCTGTATTCATTATTGTTTTGTGTCCAGGCTGTGGCGCATTCGTTGCTATCCCGGGATTCTGCCGTGAGCTTTGTGCTAGAGAAAGGAGAGTCTCTGCTGACCCTCCTTCACTCCCCTTCCATCACAGACAACATTTCCAGACTACAGGCAGACTACCAGGAGCTGTGTGGCTCAGCAAGGGTGAGCTCAAAATGACTACACAATACATTTAAATTTAAATGCAACATAACATGATTTCAGAGCATTAATGTACAGTATGACCTACCACATTTATAAATCAATGCTTGTTCGGAAGGGTAACAGTCATATACAGATGGAATCGTTTAAAACTAAATTGTAAATGCTACTAAAATGCAGATTATTTCCCCTTTAATCTTTTGAATATTGATTTCGGGACTTTAATGTGCTATTTCTTCAAAGATGGCATCCATTAACCCTGCAATCAGTGCCATGAATACTCACTTTCAAAACGTTCATCTCATGCCTGCAGCTGTCAGAAGCTCTTTATCATGCACGAGGGCTTCCAGCTGTGTGTTTATATAGGTGTTTTCATTCGAGTGCTTACTAATGTCTCGATCATTTCTGTGATTTAAATGTATTTCCTTAGACACATGTTCACAGATTGGAGGGCCAGGTGAAGAAACAGGAAGCTTACCACAAAGATCTACAGGAAATTGAGCGTTGGCTGCTGCAGATGTCGAGCAGGATGGTGACTCCTGACCCGTCGTCAAGCGGTGGCCTGGAAGCTGCCACTCAGCATCTAGCCAGACATAAGGTGACGAATCACAGAAAAGCATAAACCCTTAAACAACCAAGCAGACATCTTCGCTTTGTTTACCCACATATAAAATTGTTTTTATAAATGTGAAACGCAATCGTAATGTCAAGAGCTCCTGCCTATTTTTAAGAATATTTAAAGCTACTTCTAAGAAAATCTTTTGTGTGAAATCTCAGGCTATTATGGAGGAGATAGCCGGTTTTGAGGAGCGTTTGGCTACACTAAAGGAAAAGGGAGAGGAGCTGTTGTCCGGCTGCAGTGAGCGCCTCCAGGCACGGCTTCGCCAGCAAATTCAGAGCCACCAGCAGGGAGCAAGAGACAGCTACTCTGCCATCTGCAGCACTGCCCAGCGTGTGAGTTTACTTGGCCACACACAAGTAGAAGACCAGCACTGTGCCGATGTTTACTGTGCATATAGACTTATGTCTGTGTATAATGACCCACAGTTTCTATAAGTAGGGGTGTAATTATGTGTCTTTTAGCGATTGCCAATACACTGGTGCATTGGTGTTGTATGGGATTAAATTCCTGCCAAAAGTACTGTCATTTGCTGTTATTTTCAACCAAGCCAACACCAACACCTTCTTCCACCCCATTTTGAATTTTGCCTCATTGACAGGACATAATAGGCTGCTTTTAAACAACTAGTCGATGTTTGCAGACACATATACAGGCTAATACTATGGGATTAAATTCCCGCTGAAAGTATTGCGGTTATGGATCAATAAATAATAAGCATTATGAATCAAAAGTTTAAACACATAAAACATTATATTGCACAAATCTTAAACGTATGTTTATGTGTTCTTAAAAGTTATTACGCTGCACTTTGTGCTCTCATATTTCATTCTTTTGTGCGCTTGTGCTGTTTTTCTCTTCGCTCTTCTTTCCACGTTCTTTTCCAAATGTAAAATATGAGCAGAATACGTAAGAGAGCAATAAAACCAAGGAAAACAACTTTTGAGAACACTAAACATAAGTTTAAGATACACTGATCAGGCATAACATTATGACCACCTTCCTAATATTGTGTTGGTCCCCCTTTTGCTGCCAAAACAGCCCTGATCCGTCGAGGCATGGACTCCACTATACCCCTGAAGGTGCCAGCATTCAGAATCAGCATTAACTTCTTGAGCAATTTTAACTACAGTAGCTTGTCTGTTTGATCGGACCCACGTGCATCAATGAGCCTCGGCCGCCCATGACCCTGTCGCCGGGTCTCCACTGTTCCTTCCTTGGAGCACTTTTGATAGAGACTGACCACTGCAGACCGGGAACACCCCACAAGAGCTGCAGTTTTGGAGATGCTCTGACCCAGTCGTCTAGCCATCACAATCTGGCCCTTGTCAAACTCGCTCAAATCCTTACGCTTGCCCATTTTTCCTGCTTCTAACACATCAACTCTGAGGACAAAATGTTCACTTGCTGCCTAATATATCCCACCCACTAACAGGTGATGAAGAGATCATCCGTGTTATTCACTTCACCAGTCATAATGTTTTGCCTAATCGGTGTATATGCAATATATGCATTTAAAGTTTTGATTAACTTTTGATTATTTTTTTTATCCCTGACCACGTTGTTTGCTATTCTGATCATTTTGCATAATTTTTTTTCATTTTTACATATTTTCTTTACATATTTTTACATAGGCTTGTTATTTTTGGGGAATTTAATCCCATAGTATTGGCCTGTAAATGTGTCTGCAAACATCGACTAGTCAAACATCGAAAATGGGGTGGAAAAAGGTGATGGAGAGTTAATAACTTAAGAAATTCAAGAAAATGTCTCTGGCTTGGTTAAAAAAAATAACAGCAGGGTTGCATTTTTAATTTAAATTTGAACAGACTATACAAACAGCAGAATAATAATTGAACAAACAAACAAATATATATATATATATATATATATATATATATATATACTGTATATATATATATATATAGTTCGAAAATTCAGCAATTTTTGCAATGCCTTCCGTTCATTATCCTCGTGTCACTGTGTAGCTGTAACTGCTCACATCAAAACATTGTTCCAGTAGCAAGCTCAAGCGTGCCAACTTACTGCCACTCTTCCAGAACCTCTTGATTATTTTAATCCACCCTGCCTGGCTTCCTAGTTGCACAGGACCAACTAAAGTGCGGACAAAATCCTCCTCTCAGTGTACTTGTCTTTTAAATCAGATTAAACAACCCTCACCAGGCAGTCAATAAACCAGGGACGTCTGAAATGTGCTTGACATTTTGACTTCTGCATGCCAGTGTCATTACAAGGAGACCCATCAGGAGGCACTAAGAAATCATTTCTCCGTGAAAGCATATCATTAAAGCCCACGGCAATGAAAGTGAGCACATTACCCCCCTTTGCAAATCACCATTTTCCGCCCCCTACTCCAACTCTTGCAGTATCCCACCAAAAGCTGCCACCTGCTTTCCTCTAAGAACCCTAATCATACACACCCCTAGTATGGCAACTACTCTCTGCCATCTGACACATTTCCTGCTCAGTCACTCTCTGAGAAAACCACCCAGTCTATTAATACCTCGCCCCCTTCCCCGTGCCAGTTTTATTTTGCCCATCAAGTCCAATTCCGTCAAAACAAGCCGAGACATTGATAAACCCTTCCCTTCTGGTTTGCTAGTTTATACCCCGTACCATCTTGTGCCAACCTTGCCAGAACAATGCCATCCGGTAAATCCTGCCACCTGGCAATCTGGTCAATGAGTCCCATAGTCTGCATGTACTCTGCCAACTCCTGCCGTCTGCCAAAGCAAGCCTGTCGTTGCCTGCCCCCCGCGAGGGCCCGTGAATTAAGAATGTCAATCAGCGTCAGCTTTTCTGCTCATGGGATTAGGCATGCCAGAGCATTCAACACCTGTCAAATGGACTTTTGGTGCTTTATGTTGACCCGATTTAGCATGGTTAACCGTATGCCCCTCTCATGTCATTCTCCGTTTTGCTCCTCAAATATGTCAGAGTCACGCTGTTCCTGTTTTATACAGCTGAGGATTACCTAAAATACCCTTTGATGTGCATGCTTTACTATGAATTGGCTCAGTGTTGACCCATATAGAGGTGGTATTGTTTCAATTTTAGCCTGACCACTACATGCAGTGTGGTTGGTAAAACACTTCTGTCTGTTTGCGTAGATGTATCAAAGTCTGGATCGGGAACTGCAGAAACACGTAAGTCTGCGGGATACGTTGCAACAGTGTCAGACGTGGCTTTCAAACGTACAAGAGGAGGTACATCTTCCTGCACATGCACCAGTCTGCCTACAGGAGGCGCTAACACAGGTATAGGCTTTTATGTTGCTTTGTGTATCTACACACAAGCTGGTATGAGAAAGCCTGACTCTATGTATAATCAATTCTACCTGATTTGGTTTCTGGTTTCTCTTAAATGTCTCATCAGATGAAGCAGGACCGAACTCTGCAGGAGCAGGCTAGTACCTATTTGCAGCTGGTGTGCTCTACCTGTGACCTTTCTGATGAGACCGTACGAGAGACGGCTTCTGACATACAGCAGGTCAAACTTCAGGTGAGTGACTTATTAGAATGCTAGGGATACACTGATATGAACATTTTGCCAATACTTCTTTGTATTTGAAAGCCGATAACCGATATATTGGCCAATAAATCCGAATCCAAATTTGTATATCATTTTTGAAAGCCTGATTACAAAACAAAAATCTCACCATTAAAGCCTTGTCCCAAGCACACAATTATGATGTTCTTATTATAATTTTATGTAGCCTATAGATGGTTTCAACGGCAACAACATAAACAAACGTTTGCAAAAGAATCAACAACAACAGAGGCTGCGTTATCTTTCTTATGCGCTGTTATCTTTCATTTAAATTGGGCAGCATTATCTTAATTTACATGTTTTTATTGTTTCAGCATGTTTATTATAAATAATCTCCCATTTCTGTCTGCAATATAGAGTGGGGGAAACGCCCCCTTAAAGGGTTAGTTCACCCAAAAATGTAAATTCATACATTAATTACTCACCCTCATGTCGACCCCAAATAATATGCAGAAGCAGAAAACGGGAATAAAGGGAGTATTTGCTTTATAGGCCAAACCTGAAAAAATGGCACCATCTGGTAAAAAAATATAAAAAATTTAAATTTTGAAGCCTTGCCAACAAAATAAAAGCCTATTAACAAAGATTGCATCATTTTATAGTTAAATGACAATGGGGTTAAAACATTTTTGGGGTTTCAATGGGGACATTTTTTGTCCAAAAGGCTCCTAGAGGAAGTATTTTGTGTACCTAGTGCAAAATAGATTTTTTTAAAGGAAATGGGGGTGAAATATTAAAATTCCAATAAAAATACACACCTGTTTCAAATTTTATGCAGTTATCATTAACACAGGCAAAGTTATCAAAAAAAAACAACAACACTGAAAAAGCCAAAATTGTCCATAAGGATGCACAAGGGTTAAATTAAAAGCTGTTATATATTTTTAAAGCCTAATAAATGTAAAATAAAAAAAAAATTATAGCTTTCAATTACACTGTAAATGGCTATAATTAAAAAATAAATGTTATGGAGACGTCAGTATCTGTATTGGTATCAGTGACACTGGCCTTCGTTCATAAAAAGATGCCAGTAAACTTATTTAAATATACTGTCCTTATGTAGTTTAACTTTAATTTGGAGATTAACTGTGAAATAACATTATAAAACTTGTTTTTAATCATGATTGATGACAGAAAAAATCATTAAAATCGAGTACATTTTTGCTAATCGATCGACAGCACTAATTAAAATATTTAAAATATTAAAATCCATCATAAACATTAGATTTGGTTGGAAAATGTTTTCCGCCTAAAACAGATCGAGGAGAGGATGCTGGAATCTCAAGAACTAACCGAGAACTGGAGAGAGATCAAGGACTTGCGTTCCAACCTTGAATGTCGTCTTCTTGAGGCGGATCAACTCCTCCAGAGCATGTTGAGGAGGCCGGCTGAGCTCGAGCCAAAGGTTGCTCAGAACCAGCTGGACCAGGCTCAGGTAAGTGACAGCTGTGTGTATAGATGACATCCATTGGAAGACAGCAAAATGACTACCCATGTTTATGACTACCAGAGATATTTCTGAAACACTACTGCAAATTTAATATTACATTAATACCTTATGCACAAGTTTAGAACTATATCTATCATCTAATCAGACGCAGTCTATTATGTATTGCTGAAAGCTCTGGTGATCTTTGGCCTCTGTTACATTTTCTGACAGGAAGCTTCATTCATTAATAAAGATTTCTCCCCAGATTACTCATCTAGGTGTAATTATGGATGTGTGAATTGATTTGTCAGTGCCTGTAATAACAGCGTCCAGGCAGACCCCTTCATTGTGTGTGAAAAATAGCACATATTAACATCTCTGGATGTGCTGAGAATTGTCAACAATAGATTGAATGAAAACCCCAATTACCTCAAAGCTCACTCTCTGCCAGTGACAGAGGGCGTCATCCAGAGCTGTCCATTTGGCAGGATATCAAATAAAGACAGGCAGCATTTATTAATAATTCCCCATATTTCATGCCACAAAGGGCTTTATCCAGGAGATGCGCGCCAGGCAGGTTGAGCTGACCCAGCTGAGGGAGAGCATTAATAGGCTAACGGCTGGTCAGGAGTCCCCCGAGCTTATGGAAGTTGGGCGCTTGCGCTGTGCTTGGCTGGATCTGGGCAGACAAGCTGCACAGCTGCTGGAACAGAAAGAGGAGGATCTACAGAGAAGTGGGGACTATCATGACTGCATTTGTATGGTGGAGGAGTTGTTTGACCAGCTGTCCAAGAAATGGGATCAATTGGCCAGGCATGTAACATTCCCTTTCAGATTTTGCACAACATATTCATGTTTGATAGTTGCCACAACCCTCTACAATGCGAGTAAATCACTTGCATATGCGACTAAATAATGTCTATCATTAGAAATTGGCTAATAAATTCTTCGATTTTACTCGCCAGTGTGTGTGTTAGAGACATATCCTCAATCGCTGAACACTCTGTACTATTTCAATTAATTTCAATGGATGCACATGACCCTGTATTTGACGTACCATAAACTCTAGTGTGAGTTTATCGGCGTCGCTTTGCTGAGAGCGCTGTGTTTCTCACACACATGCAAAGAAAGAGCGAGAGTCATACATACTACACAGAATCAACGCGTGGCATGTAAACGATATTCTTTGTTGTATTTTCCTGTCAAAATAACGGAGTTCATTTGGAATTATTTAGCTTTTAAGAACAAGCAAAAGATAGAGCGGTTTCTCCGATAGTGGGCGGAGCTAATGCACAAACGACAATCTCATTGGCTGGTGCTCATCTATTACTGTACCTTTTTGATTTCAGCAAATAATTTTGGGTGAACTCTGATAACGTGATTAATATTCATGAACCCAGCAGCTCATCAATCCTTAGTGCGCTATATATTGTTATTAGTAGTATTATTATTATCTTTTAATAATAATTACTATTATCAATTTTTTTTACTTAAACACATAGGGCCCTATTATACATCCAGATGGCTATTTACATGGTGGAATTTGTGAGCGGAAAGACTGAACAATGACTTTCATTTATTTACTTAAGCGTTTGGCAGGCTTTTTTATCCAAAGCGACTTACATTGCATTCAAAGTACACATTTTTTACATTTTGTCAGTTCTTGCTTTCCCTTGGAATCGAACCCATGACCTTGGCATTGCTAGCGCCACACTTGTTTGTTTGAGCTACAGGAAAGCTGTGAACACAGAAGAATCCTTTTATTTTTAATATTTAAAAATGTGTGTGAGCTGCTGCACGTCCCTGTGTGTGCAATAAGCGAAGTGTACACACGTTGTGGACCCGCCTATAGGCACATATTACTTACACGCCATTTAAATGCGACAAAACCTGGTTTTGACTTTAGACCAGGTTTAAGTCGGTCAGTGGCGCAGTCTATTTCGGTTGCCTGAAAATAGCAACGCACCAACAATGTGCCTGAACACACCTTAAGCACTGCCACCAGTCATAAGCTCAGTTAAAATGACAAATAGGCATTCATACATGTTAAAAAGTTTTTGTTGTAATTACTAAAGTTCTATCATTATACATTGCTTGATTATCATAATATCATAATATAATGTTTGATTGACTGATGTTACGAGTGTACGTTCAGATATTTAAAAACTGTGCCATTTTATAAAGATAAGCTGGCGAGTAAATAAACAATTTACTAGCCAATGGCGATTCTATTGCCAAGGGATGTTGTTCTTCAGATGTTTTTGTCTGTCATTCTTCCCTTTGTTCACAAAAATACTGACTCTTTTCTAGGGGAGATATTGAGAGCACAGCGGAGTGTCTGGATGCCTTAAAGAAGTTGTCCACAGACCTGCAGGACCAGAGATGCGTGCTCGATGATCTGAGAAATAACAGGCACGGAATCCTGCCTCGCCTGAGTTTAGAAGACAGAGACCTGGTTAAAGAGCAGGTTAGTTACCTTGAGCAACGTTGGACACAGGTGGAATCGCTTGTCCAGCAGAAAATCCAAGATTCAGCCCAAACACTAGAAGAATTGAGTCAACTTGAGGACCACTTGCGGGAGGCACAAGAATGGGCTGAGTTGCAGCAACCGTCCCTCTCTGAGGTTCTCAAGACCAGTCCCCCTCCAGATCTGGCCCAAAGCTTTCTGTTTGATCACTTGAGCTTTTGCGCAGAACTGGAGGCCAAGCAAAAGCTTCTGGCAGAGGTTGTGACAGATGCCAGCAGCCTTTCCTATCGCCTAGGACTTAATGAAAGGAGGAAGCTGCAGGCTTTGGTCCAGGAAGCACAGGCAGAAGTAGAGGTGCTTGGAACTAAGGCAGCTCAATATCGTAAAAGCCTCAGTAAAGTATTTACAGAACGGACGCAGTTCCTACAAGCCCTCCACAGGGCAGCTGAATGGATCAGGAAGCAAGAGCAAAGGGCTCTTGCAGATGATCATGTGGCGCTCCTACCAAACGTACTGCACAAGCAGGTGTCAACTTGCAAGAATTTTACCAGCAGTCTACGAGCATATCAGGTGGAGCTCACATCACTTTGGACACAGGGACGAGAGTTAGTAAAGGATGCAACCGAGGAGGAAAAGAAGGAGACCCTTCAGAAGCTGGAGGAGTTGCAAGTCACCTTCGAAGCCTCCTTGCAAAAGAGCACGGAGCATCTGCAGAATCTAGAGAAGGCGCTAGTCATTCGGAAGTACTTTAAAGTAGACCTTGACAGGATCTCTGAGTGGTTAAAACAAGCAGAAGTAGCTACCTTTCCAATTATTGACCTGAGCGGGAATGACGAGGACCTTCAGAACCAGCTGAGCGAATACCAACAGCTTCTTGATCATGCTTCAGAGTATGAAAACCTTTTGCTTATCGTCCAAAGGGCAGGACAGGAGATTCTTCCCACCTTAAATGAGGTTGACCACTGCTACCTAGATGAGAAACTCAACGGCCTCCCACAACAGTACAATGACATGTTGCTGTTAATCAGAGAGAAGCGCGACAGGATCCAACAAATGCTTCTGGAGCGCAGGGAGTTTGAGTCCCTCATTGATGTCACACGAAAAGCTTTAGAGGAACTACAGCAGAAATGTGACAGTTTAGAGACGTCAGCCAGCCAAAGTCTAGAAGAGGGAGAAAGATTACACAACAACTATGAAGCTCTCCTGAAAGGTCTTTCTAATCTCTTTCAGGGAATGAAAGATCTACGAGGTAAAACTCAGGATTTCCTTAGCATGGGTCAGCCATATGCCCCTGAAGTCACTGACCAGTTAGTTCATCTCCACGGCAGTCTTAACCAGCAGATTGAGTGGAAGATGAAAGAATTGCAGAAAGCGTTGAAAATATTAAATGACCACCGAGCAGTTATTGAAAAAATGGACACTAGCATCACTGGATTAAAGGGACATCTTGACAAACTTGACTCAGATGGGGCGGCAGAAGCCACAGAGAGATTATCTACACTATACAACCTATCGAAATGTCTTGAAGAGGTTAGGTCCTATCCAGAGGGTCTTAAAGCACAAACTGATGAACTCAACCAGCACTTTGATTTAGAGACCCTTACGACTCAGGTTATCCTCAGGGAGGAACAACTTCTTACTTTAAAGCAAAGGATTAACACACACATAGAAGAATGCGAGAGAGGTTTTAAAGAAAATAAGGATTTTCAAACTGGTATTAAAGTATCGATAGACTGGCTCAAGAGTCTTAGGGATCAATTGAGATGTCCATTAATAT